>OFHU01004417.1:0-77500 GCA_900245905.1 Lacerta viridis
ATGAAGATGTTGAAGAAGACTGGGCCCAGACAGAACCCTGTGGCACCCCGCTAGTCACTTCTCTCCACGATGAAGAGGAGCCATTCATGAGCACCCTTTTGCAAACTGGATCAGGATGCCCTCAAGCCCATCATCCAAGTCATTGATGAAGATGTTGGATAAGACTGGGCCCAAGACAGAACCCTGCGGCACCCCACTAGTCACACATCCCTCCAGGATGAAGAGGAGCCGGCTCCCTCAGCCAGTAACGCGAGATGAACGCCGCAGCCCCAGAGTCGCCCGCGACTGGACCTAACGGTCAGGGGTCCAAGCAGGAAGTCTTTTCTCCCTTCCGAAAAGGCTTTGAGGATGTGGCGAGGCGGTTGCCTGAAGATGCGCCAATCTGCCATTTGTATTTGTATGTGTGTGTGTGTTCCTTCCATTCAGAGCCCAAGAGTGTGTACAGCTGCAGTGGCGGGGGAAATCCAGCCAGATGGGCAGGGTACAAATAATAAATATTAAAATTATTATTATGATTACTCACCTTGTCCGAATAATGCTCGGCTGGAAGAGGAGGGTAATCGCACTGCTCGATCTTTTGGCAGAGCGAAAACAGGTTCATCTTATCGCCGTAGAAGGGACTCTGGAGAGCGGCCATCTAGAAGGGAAAAAAATACCGGGAAGTGAGTAACGCAGGGAAAAGGTCCGGGGAGGACCGACCGGGGGCCGCTCGGCGGATGGACCCAAGTTGGTTGTGACGGTCAGGGGTCCCTATCTGCGGCTCACTCCCGTCACTGGAACGGCCGAGGTGGCCGGCCGAGATCTGCGGCTAAGAAGGTCCCGTTTGGACATCCGGATCGGAACAATTTTAGCCAAACGGCCGGATCCCCCTTTCCAACTGAGCACCATGCATCTAAAAGGTGGCCGGCGGTAGAGGCATTGGAAGGTCCCGTTTTGAATATCAATCTTTTCACGTCGTTTCAAATAGTCTTTAAATTTCTTCCTATCCTCCTGCACCGCTTCTTCCCTCTGGTCTCGGAGTTTCGCGGTCGGTTCCGCGAGTTCCACGTATTCCATCAACTTCATATTTGAAATTAAAATCAGAGGACGTATAAGGCGACAGTAATGTCACAAGTTAGATTAAGATAGGATAGAAGAAGTAGATCGAGACATGTTGTGTGTTATTTTTATTCGGATTAAGATTAGAGTAAAATGATGATTCTTGTTTGTAACGATTAAGATTAGATGAGAACGATGACTTTATAATGTTATAAAATTAACTAAAGACGATTAGAAATGAATGCAGAAGAGAGGATGTGAGGAAGCCCAAAACAATGTTAGGAATATTAAAGGATAGTTAAATAAGTGTTTGTTTGATTTTTGTAAGTTTTTTTTATGTATTTTTTGTAGTTGTAGTGTTTTGTTGTATTTTGTATTTGTGTGTGCTTTATTGTTAAAATTTAATAAATTCTTATTAAAATAAAAAATGGAAGGCCCCGTTTTGACATCTGGATTAGAACAATTCTAGCCGAACGGCCAGATCTCCGTTTCCAAACTGACCACCATGCAATACGGCTGGTCAAAGAAAATATAAAAATTGCTCCCCGCGTTTAAGCTGATTATCTCGTTTGGACGGCTAAAGCCATCGCAGCCATTTGCGGGAGAAGGGAGAAGTTATTTTTACCCCCTCGCAAGTTATCTCAATGACAGATTCCCCTGGAGACGGCGAAGCGTTCCCCCGCTATTTTGATGAGATTTAATACAAATCAAAGTGGGATTGCGAATGTCAATTTTAAGTGGCGCTATCTGGCTTCACACACGCTCACACACACACACACAAACACACCAGCCCAAATAACGTTACAGCGGATTCCAACTGGCATGTGCGCCTCTAGGCTATTTGGGAGGTAAAATCCCGCCACCCCCCCACCCCAAGTTTATCTGCGAGACGTCATCAAAAACAAAAAGCACAGAGGAAGCTTCTTTCAAACGGTCCACTGCTGCTTTTCCAATTTTTAACAGAAGAAGAGGAAAGGCATGGGGGTGAGCAGGGGCGGGAAGCCAAGAATCCTAGAGTTGGAAGAGACCCCAAGGGCCATCCAGTCCAACCCCCTGCCAAGCAGGAAACACCATCAAGCATTCCTGACGGACGGCTGTCAAGCCTCCGCTTCAAGACCTCCAAAGAAGGAGACTCCGCCACACTCCTTGGCAGCAAATCCCAGCTCTTACTCACAGGAAGTTCTTCCTAATGTTTAGGTGGAATCTCCTTTCTTGGAGTTTGAATCCATTGCCCCGTGTCCGCTTCTCGGAGCAGCAGAAAACAACCTTTCTCCCTCCTCTAGATGACATCCTTTGATATATTTGAACATGGCTATCATATCCCCCCTTCTCTTCTCCAGGCTAAACATACCCAGCTCCCTAAGCCGTTCCTCATCAGGCATCGTTTCCAGGCCTTGGACCATTTTGGTTGCCCTCCTCTGGACACCTTCCAGCTTGTCCGTATCCTTCTTGAAATGGGGTGCCCAGAACTGGACACAGTCTTCCAGGTGAGGTCTGACCAGAGCGGAATACAGTGGTACTATTACTTCCCTTGATCTAGACGCTATACTCCTATTGATGCAGCCCAGAATTGCATTGGCTTTTTAGCCGCTGCATCACACTGTTGACTCATGTCAAGTTTGTGGTCTACCAAGACTCCTAGATCCTTTTCCCATGTACTGCTCTCAAGCCAGGTGTCGCCCATCCTGTATTTGTGCCTTTCCATTTTTTTTGCCCAAGTGTAGTACTTGACATTTCTCCTTGTTCAAATTCATCTTGTTTGCTTTGGCCCAGTTCTCTAATCTGTGAAGGTCATTTTGAAGCGTGATCCTGTCCCCTCCCCATTTGGTGTCACCTGCAAACTTGATCAGGATGCCCTCGAGCCCATCATCCAAGTCATTGATGAAGATGTTGAAGAGACTGGGCCCAAGACCGAACCCTGTGGCACCCCACTAGTCACTTCTCTCCAGGATGAAGAGGAGCCATTCATGAGCACCCTTTTGCAAACTGATCAGGATGCCCTCCAGCCCATCATCCAAGTCATTGATCAAGATGTTGAATAACTGGGCCAACATAAAAGGTGAAACTCATATATGAGATAAGACTCATGGCATGATGGAGATACAGGTGAAAGTCGAAAAATTAGAATATCATGGAGAGGTTCGTTTCTTTCAGTAATTCAACTTAAAAGGTGAAACTAATCGATGATGGAGATGGAGATGCAGGTGAAACTCGAGAAATTAGAAATGAGAAAGGTGGAACTAATAGATGCGATAGAATTGCTGAGAGAAACGAACCCTTTTTTCAAATAAAGGCTGGACATATCTCGCTTTGCATGTCACGAGTCTATCTCATCTATGAGTTTCGCCTTTTAAGTTGAATTACTGAAAGAAACGAACCTTTCCACGATATTCCAATTTTCCGAGTTTCACCTGTATGCCAAGCCCTTATTTGTTATAATTGCGACGGTTGTGGCGAACAGCTGGTGAGAACCCCAAATTCACAAACTCAACTTGGGGTTTTGTTTCATCAGCTGCACGCCACAATCATCACAATTGTAGCAAGCAAAGGTTTGACACATCTCACATTTTATGGCACGAGTCTATCTCCTCTATTCAACTCCGGTAGCTAACGAAAACCATTGCTTGCCTCAATGGCCTTTCCCATGATATTCTAATTTTTCGAGTTTCACCTGTAATCATCACACGTATCTCGCTTTGCATGTCATGAGCCTATCTCAAATATTCCAACTCCAGTAGCTAACGAAAACCATTGCTTGCGTCAATGGACTTCCCCACGATATTCCAATTTTTCGAGTTTCTCTAAAGCTTGAAATGGCCCGGATCTGGATCTCATGCTCATAATCTGACGGCCTTCTTCGTGTGCCACTTCCATGAAAGGTCCAGAGAATGGCAACATGAGAAAGGAACCGTTCGAGGGGATCCCCGCTTTGTGGAATACTCTCCTCCCCGGGACACTTGCTTGGTACTATCATTATTTCTCTTTAGGCACACTGCAACTGAGAATTATGGCTATAGGATTCTCCCCATCAAATCTACAGGAGCAGGATCTGGCTTCAGCCAAAAGGACAGCAATTTACAAACTAGAGGAGAATAGATTTGCTCCAGAAGATGGCACTGGGTTAATGGCACTCGTTGCCCCTCGAATCTTGGTTTATTGCCCTTGCAAAAACTGCCGCAGTACTTGGATTCTCTTTCTGAAGCAGTCCACAGATAGGCCTTTATAAAGGCAAGATTCAACGCCTTCCCTTCCAAGGTAATGGAAAATAGAATCTCTAATGGGCAGATACATTTTTCGCTCCATAAGGTGCACCGGACCATAGGGCGCACCTCATTTTTACAGGAGGAAACAAGAAAAAAATATTTTTCTGGTTTTCCTCCTCTAAAAGCCCTGTTTTTTGAGGATCAGCTAAAAGTTTTGCAGCTTTTTTTGCAAAGGGAAAAGCCCTGTTTTTTGAGGATCAGCTAAAAGTTTTGCAGCTTTTTTGCAAAGGGAAAAGCCCTGGTTTTTTGAGGATCAGCTAAAGTTTTGCAGCTTTTTTTGCAAAGGGAAAAGCCCTGGTTTTTTGAGGATCAGCTAAAAGTTTTGCAGCTTTTTTTGCAAAGGGAAAAGCCCTGTTTTTTGAGGATCAGCTCAAAGTTTTGCAGCTTTTTTTGCAAAGGGAAAAGCCCTGTTTTTTGAGGATCAGCTAAAAGTTTTGCAGCTTTTTTGCAAAGGGAAAAGCCCTGTTTTTTGAGGATCAGCTAAAAGTTTTGCAGCTTTTTTTGCAAAGGGGGAAAAGCAAAGCTCCTTTTGCAAAGGGGGAAAAGCAAAGAGGAAAAGCCCCGTTTTTATGGGGTTCAACTCACATTTCTGCAGCTTCTAAAGGAAAGGGAGCCTTTTCTACAGTTTCCAGACAGATAATCTAATCAGCCAGTCACATGTCGCTGGGGAAACAAACAACCTCCCTCTGCAGCACATTCAACAATGGAGGGCGGGGCTGAAAGGGAGCCGGGACTCTTATCTCTCTCCCGATCTCTTGCTGATCAGCTGCTGAGCGGGGTCCTTTCAACACCCCCTTTTCTCTTTGTAAAATAAAAAGCACGATCCTCTTTTGGCCCCTGGGCAATTCGGCTCCAGGGACCACCATTCGCTCCATAAGACGCACAGATATTTCCCCTTACTTTTTAGGAGGGAAAAAGTGCGTCTTATGGAGCGAAAAATACGGCACGTTGCTTTGCTGAACTCTGTTGATCTCTACACGTAGGCTATGTCCGTGCAGAACTTTGGGTACAGAGAGAAATATATTGCGTGGATATAATTTTGATACAGCCGGTTACTTCTTTGTGGTCTATTGGGTAAACCGGAAAGCAGGATCATGGGCGTCTTATCCAGAGAGGCTAGTGGCGCTGGGCGGCAAGTTCTGGAAGAGGCGGGGGCTGAACACGGCACCTTGCCGCCCTCCGCTATGCCGCGCCGAAGCTAAAAAAGCCAACGCAATTCTGGGCTGCATCAATAGGAGTATAGCATCTAGATCAAGGGAAGTAATAGTACCACTGTATTCCGCTCTGGTCAGACCTCACCTGGAATACTGTGTCCAGTTCTGGGCACCCCAGTTCAAGAAGGATACGGACAAGCTGGAAGGTGTCCAGAGGAGGGCAACCAAAATGATCCAAGGCCTGGAAACGATGCCTTAGTTGCTCCCAAGATAACCAAAAGAGATGGCGTCTTATACATGGGGGCAATCTTATAGACGCGAAAATACGGTATTTCCATTCTTTTTCCCACGACGTGCATAAAGACGAAAGGGATACTCACCTCGTACAATAAGCAGCCCAAAGACCAGATGTCCGACTTAAAATTATAGCCATTTTCGTGTATCCTTTCGGGGGACATATAGTAGGGTGTTCCCACTGCAAGAGAGAAGGCCAGAAAGAGGGGTCACCATCTGTAAGCAAACTAAAAGGGCCAGGGGAAGAAATTAAAAGACATTAAAGAAATTAAAGAGTAGGAAATGAAAACATGGATAGGTGAAGAAAAACACAAACTCCCGAGGAAGGCTCCATCTCATAACCAAAAGTCAATTTTTCCTATTGACCAGAGATGCGAAGGCCCGGGGAAAAAAACCAGAAAATTTCAGAGGAAAAACCCCGTTTTTTCCCTGAAGCCTCTTCTGTTTCCCCCCCCCCCGAAAAATGGGGAAAATGGTTTCAATCCGAGCAAACCTTCAGTTTTTAGAAGCCCACAATAACTGTGGTAAGGACGGACGCAACAGAGTAGATGCAGAAGCAGAGACGGAAACTGATCATTACAGCTCAGAAAAGGATTCTGATTAAATTTCATGCCCATTCATTGAATTTTAGTCCCTTCTTCAGTTCTTTTGAAGAGAATGGTTTTTTTTTAAAAAAAAATACTGTGGAGAGGAAATACATATAACTGTTACTTCTGGATTTTTAAAAATTGTTTTGTGGAGTTTTTTTTTTTGTTCCACATAAACTAGTAAACAGTTCAGGAGATTGTTGCTCCATTTGGTTACAAATACAAATAAATATTATTTTAAAAGTAAATTCTGTTTGTAATAATAGTTTGGATACACTATATTTTAAATATGCTAGTTGTGATGATTTTATGCCCGTTCCAATTGCCCATAGTTATATTTTATGTTTCTAAAAGTAACAGAACGACTTTCAATCTGGAAAAGAAATTTTTTCAATTTCAATTCAATAATTGTTACTTCTGGATTTTTAAACATTATTTCGTGGAGTTGTTTTTTTGTTGTTGTTGTTCCACATAAACTAGTAAACAGTTCAGGAGATGGTTGCTCCGTCTGTTGCAAATAAATATTATTTTAAAAGTCAATTCTGTTTGTAATCATTGTTCAGATACGTTATATTTTCAATATGCTAGTTGTGATGATTTTATGCCCGTTCAAATTGTCCGCAGGAATATTTTATGTTTCTAAAGTAACAGATGTCCATAGTAACAGAATGGTCCATCGTTCCAGTTACAGGTAGGTAGCCAGGTTGGTTTTGGTTACCCTCCTCTGGACACGTTCCAGCTTGTCAGTATCCTTCTTGAACTGGGGTGCCCAGAAATGGTCCAAGGCCTGGAAACGATGCCTGATGAGGAACGGCTTAGGGAGCTGGGTATGTTTAGCCTGGAGAAGAGAAGGTTAAGGGGTGATATGATAGCCATGTTCAAATATATCAAAAGGATGTCATATAGAGGAGGGAGAAAGGTTGTTTTCTGCTGCTCCAGAGAAGCGGACACGGGGCAATGGATTCAAACTACAAGAAAGAAGATTCCACCTAAACATTAGGAAGAACTTCCTGACAGTGAGAGCTGTTGGACGGTGGGATTTGCTGCCAAGGAGTGTGGCGGAGTCTCCTTCTTTGGAGGTCTTGAAGCGGAGGCTTGACAGCCGTCCGTCAGGAATGCTTGGATGGGGTTTCCTGCTTGGCAGGGGGTTGGACTGGATGGCCCTTGGGGTCTCTTCCAACTCTGGGATTCTACGATTCGGCGGTCAGCCTTCTTGATGGTCCAGCTCTCACTTCTGTACATCACTACTGGGAAGAAGGAGGAGGAGGAGGAGGAGGAGGAGAAGAAGGAGAAGGAGGAAGATAAGAAAAATCTTCCTGACAGCAAGAGCTGTTGGACGGTGGGATTTGCTGCCCAGGAGTGTGGCGGAGTCTCCTTCTTCGGAGATCTTGAAGCGGAGGCTTGACAGCCGTCCGTCAGGAGTGCTTGGATGGGGTTTCCTGCTTGGCATAGGGTTGGACTGGATGGCCTTTGGGGTCTCTTCCAACTCTAGGATTCTACGATTCCTTCTTTGGAGGTCTTGAAGTGGAGGCTTGACAGCCGTCCGTCAGGAATGCTTGGATGGTGTTTCCTGCTTGGCAGGGGGTTGGACTGGATGGCCCTTGGGGTCTCTTCCAACTCTAGGATTCTAGGATTCCTTCTTTGGAGGTCTTGAAGCGGAGGCTTGACAGCCGTCCGTCAGGAATGCTTGGATGGGGTTTCCTGCTTGGCAGGGGGTTGGACTGGATGGCCCTTGGGGTCTCTTCCAACTCTAGGATTCTAGGATTCCTTCTTTGGAGGTCTTGAAGCGGAGGCTTGACAGCCGTCCGTCAGGAATGCTTGGATGGTGTTTCCTGCTTGGCAGGGGGTTGGACTGGATGGCCCTTGGGGTCTCTTCCAACTCTGTGATTCTACGATTCGGCGGTCAGCCTTCTTGATGGTCCAGCTCTCACTTCTGTACATCACTACTGGGAAGAAGGAGGAGGAGAAGGAGAAGAAGAAGAAGAAGAAGAAGAAGAAGAAGAAGAAGAAGAAGAAGAAGAAGGGGAAGGCGAAGAAAAATCCCTTGGGGTCTTTTCCAACTCTAGGATTCTATGATTCTATGAAAAAAGGCTTCGGGGGGGGGGGAACCTGGTTTCTTCCCCCCGAATTTTCCTGGGTTTTTCTTCCGGGCCTTCGCATCCCTATCCCTGACCGCCGGTCCTGTTAGCTAGGGATCATGGGAGTTTTCGGCCGAAACACCTGGAGGGCCGCGGTTTGGGGGCGCCTGCTGTAAGACCCGAAAAAGCCACCTGTCCGTCGAAAGAAGCCACACATGAAATCTGACAAGCATTCACCCCCAGCCGCCTTGTTCCGCCCGCCCAGGATTCTTGTCTCCTCCGCCCTGGGAACTTTCTGGCTAATAACCTCTGATTAGCCTCCTCTTGTCAAATTGGCGGAGGCGATGCGTTGCCGAGTCCCGGCTGATTAAATCGGAATTCTTGTGCTGTTTCCTCGAAGATGCTCATTACGAGAGATCTCCGCTTAATGCCGGACAGGCCAGGGAGACAGTTGGGCTTGTCAGTCTCTCATATATCCTGGCGTTCATTTAAAAAATAATAATAGCGTTTCCCCTCCTCCTCCTCTTGATATGCCTGCTCTCGTTTTTTTTGCTGACAGCACAACCGCCGTCGCGATAGGCAAATGGCCACGGTAGCCTTAGCAGGCCCAGTCTTATTCCACATCCTTATCAATGACTTGGATGACGGGCTCGAGGGCATCCTGATCAAGTTTGCAAATGGCACCAAATTGGGAGGGGCGGCTAATACCCCCAGAGGACAGGATCACACTTCAAAGTGACCTTCACTATTGTATATGAAAATCTGAAAATCATTTATGTACTTCCTTATTTATAAGACTTCGGAGATCCCCAAGGTACAAAAAAAGGGGGGCCCCCACATTATCTACCTGCAAGGCCACTGTGGATGTAGCCTATCTTGATTTCAGCAAGGCCTTTGACAAGGTGCCCCATGATATTCTTGTAAAGAAGCTGGTAAAATGCGGGCTAGACAATGCTACCATTCAGTGGATTTGTAACTGGCTGACTGACCGAACCCAAAGGGTGCTCATCAATGGCTCCTCTTCATCCTGGAGAGAAGTGACTAGTGGGGTGCCACAGGGTTCGGTCTTGGGCCCAGTCTTCTTCAACATCTTCATCCATGACTTGGATGATGGGCTTGAGGGCATCCTGATCCAGTTTGCAAAAGGGTGCTCATCAATGGCTCCTCTTCATCCTGGAGAGAAGTGACTAGCGGGGTGCCACAGGGTTCTGTCTTGGGCCCAGTCTTCTTCAACATCTTCATCCATGACTTGGATGATGGGCTTGAGGGCATCCTGATCCAGTTTGCAAAAGGGTGCTCATGAATGGCTCCTCTTCATCCTGGAGAGAAGTGACTAGCGGGGTGCCACAGGGTTCTGTCTTGGGCCCAGTCTTCTTCAACATCTTCATCCATGACTTGGATGATGGGCTTGAGGGCATCCTGATCCAGTTTGCAAAAGGGTGCTCATGAATGGCTCCTCTTCATCCTGGAGAGAAGTGACTAGTGGGGTGCCACAGGGTTCTGTCTTGGGCCCAGTCTTCTTCAACATCTTCATCCATGACTTGGATGATGGGCTTGAGGGCATCCTGATCCAGTTTGCAGATGGCACCAAATTGGGAGGGGCGGCTAATACCCCAGAGGACAGGATCACGCTTCAAAATGTCCTTAACGGATTAGAAAACTGGGCCAAAGCAAAGAAGATGGATTTCAGCGGGGAGAAACGTCAAATGCTACACTTGGGCAGAAACAAAAAAATGAAAGGCACAAATACAGGATGGGGGACACCTGGCTTGAGAGCAGTACATGGGAAAAGGATCTAGGAGTCTTGGTAGACCACAACTTGACATGAGTCTTCCAGGTGATGCAGAGCGGAAAACAATGCAATTCTGGGCTGATCTAGAGTATACTCTAGATCAGGGAGAATTGCATTGGCTTTTTTAGCCGCTGCATCGCACTGTTGACTCATGTCAAGTTTGTGGTCTACCAAGACTGTTCCGCCTGGCCTTTGGATTCGTTTCAGTTTCACCCTGACGTTTCGTTCTTTCGGTGTGATCGGCGGGCTCCTTAAAAACGAGGCTGCAGGCTAGGTTAAATTTCAAATTGCATTTTCAATCTGGTTTTTCATGGGTTGCTTTATGTTTCTGTTGTGATTTGATTGGTGTTAGCCGCCCTGTGCCCAGTTTGGCGGGGAAGGGCGATGTATAAATAAAATTTTATTATTATTATTATCCTCGGGACCAGCACACCGGGCACAACTGGACTCTAGGGACGTAGGCTGCTAACGTACACCAAGTTAGGCTATTGGCCCATCAAGCACAGCATCTTCTACACTGATGTGCAGTGGCTAACCACGGCTTCAGACAGAGAACGATCCCACCTGGAAAGGCTGCCAAGAATCGAACCCGGAGCCTTTTCTGCATGCAGAGCAGATGGGGGTGGCGCTTCCCCTGAAGGAGGGGGTTGACAGTTTTGGGGTGCTTCTGGACCCACCTTTGTCACTAGGGGCTCGGGTAGCCTCAGAGGCTAGAAGTGCCTTTTGGTTGTTGTTTAGTCGGTGGCTTGGAGAACACTGTCCCACCATCTTGTCCTCTGTCGTCCCCTTCCCCTTGTGCCCTCCATCTTTCCCAACATCAGGGTGTTTTCCAGGTAGTCTTCTCTTCTCATGGACCACAGCACGCCAGGCCCTCCTGTCTTCCACTGTTGGTAGCTTCGAGAACCCTGTCCCACCATCTCGTCCTCTGTCGCCCCCTTCTCCTTGTGCCTCCATCTTTCCCAACATCAGGGTCTTCTCCAGGGAGTCTTCTCTTCTCATGAGGTGGCCATCTCGTCCTCTGTCGTCCCCTTCTCCTTGTGCCCTCCATCTTTCCCAACATCAGGGTCTTTTCTCTTCTCATGAGGTGGCCACCTCGTCCTCTTTTGTCCCCTTCTCCTTGCGCCCTTCATCTTTCCCAACGTCAGGATCTTTTCCAGGGAGTCTTCTCTTCTCGTGGACCAGAGCATGCCAGGCACTCCTGTCTTCCACTGCCTCCCGCAGTTTGGTCAGACTCATGTTGGTAGCTTTGAGAACACTGTCCAACCATCTTGTCCTCTGTCATCCCCTTCTCCTTGTGCCCTCATCTTTCCCAACATCAGGGAGTCTTCTCTTCTCATGAGGTGGCCAAAGTCTTGGAGCCTCAGCTTCAGGATCTGTCCTTCCAGTGAGCCCTCAGGGCTGATTTCCTTCAGAATGGATCGGTTTGATCTTCTTGCAGTCCATGGGACTCTCAAGAGTCTCTTCCAGCACCAGAATTCAAAAGCCTCCGTTCTCGGCGATCAGCCTTCTTGATGGCTTCCATACATCACTGCTGGCAAAACCATCGCTTGAACTAGACGGACCTTTGTC
The DNA here is from genome assembly GCA_900245905.1 of Lacerta viridis. Taxonomy (NCBI): domain Eukaryota; kingdom Metazoa; phylum Chordata; class Lepidosauria; order Squamata; family Lacertidae; genus Lacerta; species Lacerta viridis. Next base: position 11,776 of record OFHU01004417.1, read on the forward strand.
GGCAAGGTGCCGTCTCTGCTTTTGAAGACGCTGTCTAGGTTTGTCATTGCTTTCCTCCCGAGAAGCAGGCGTTTTTTAATTTCAGCCTTCTTGAATGGTCCATACATCACGATTGGGAAAACCATCGCTTGAACTAGACGGACCTTTGTCGGCAAGGTGCCGTCTCTGCTTTTGAAGACGCTGTCTAGGTTCGTCGTTGCTTTCCTCCCGAGAAGCAGGCGTCTTCTAATTTCGCGACTGCTGTCACCACCTGCAGCGATCGTGGAGCCCCGAGAAAGTCTAATCTCTCCCGGCCTCCGTTTCTTCCCCCTTCTATTTGCCGGGACCGTTGGCCACGATCCCAGTTTTCGGGACGCTGAGCTTCAGAGCGTCTTTTGCGCTCTCCGCCTTCGCCCTCATTAAAAGCTCCTGTCGTTCCTCCTCGCTTTCCGCCGCCCAAGCTTGGCTTCCGTTTAATCTGGAAATCTGCATTTTTGATGCGTATGCACAGCGACTCTGCTTGTGATTCTGGAATCCCCCTCCCCATTTCAGCGTTGCCCTGGCAACCGTCCTAAACTGTAATATCTATGGCTGCTGACCCATGAATTGAGTGCAGGGCTTATGCAAATAGATTCACCTTTCCCCCCCCCTTTTTCTGTATTTGCTAACATCAGACTGGAATAAAAGGACATTAGGCAGCGGCACAACTTGTCTGACAGGTGTAGCCTGGGCTTTGGCAGCCAAGACGCCTCCATGTCAGAAACGGAAGCCGTAATTAGGGCAAGGAACAGAATGAACGTCAAACGAATTACCCGCCAGCAGATCATATTTGTCAGGAGGGGTTGCATACATAAAAATTAAGTGACAGTACATGCCGGGGTAATGAAAGAAAAATGGAAAGATCTGCCCGTACGCTCCTCGCCAGACACGAGCCGACGGCTCGGCTCGGCGAAGGCAAATTGCACGGCTGGATCTGGAGGCTCCCGTTTGTTCGCCACAAGTCGGCATCCATAAAGCGAGACGGGGGTGAGGCCCATTTAAATCAGGACCTGACAGCAGGCAGGCGGAATAAACTTAGGCGCACATCATTCCTTCATGCTGGCAAACCATGCGTCGGTCTCCCTCGGAGGCGTGCATCCACGCGAAAGCTCGTACCAAGAACAAACTTAGTTGGCCTCGAAGGTGCTACTGCAAGATCTACTATGCCATTGACCTTCCCGCCGGAGCGGTACCTATTTATCTACTTGCACTCTTGACGTGCTTTCGAACTGCTAGGTGGGCAGGAGCCGGGACCGAGCGACCGGGGATTCGAACCGCCGACCTTCCGATCGGCAAGCCCTCGGCTCTGTGGTTTAACCCACAGCACCATGTCTCTCACTCCTTCCTCCCTTCCTTCCTCCTCTCTCTCTCTCTCTCTCCCTGTTACAGGTGGGTAGCCGTGTTGGACTGCCATAGTTGAAACAAAATAAAAAATTCTTTCCAGTAGAACCTTAGAGACCAACTAAGTTTGTTCTTGGTATGAGCTTTCGTGTGCATGCACACTTCTTCAGATACCTCTTCAGATACTCTCTCTGTCTCACCCCTTCCTTCCTTCCTTCCTTCCTCCTCCTTCCTCCTCCTCTCTCTCTGTCTCTCACCCCTTCCTTCCTTCTTCCGATCGGCAAGCCCTAGCCTCTGTGGTTTAACCCACAGCACCATGTCTCTCACCCCTTCCTTCTTCCCTCCCCCCCTCCTCTCTCTCTGTCTCACCCCTTCCTTCCTTCTTCCGATCGGCAAGCCCTAGGCTCTGTGGTTTAACCCACAGCACCATGTCTCTCACCCCTTCCTTCCTTCCTCCCTCCCTCCCTCCTCTCTCTGTCTCTGTCTCACCCCTTCCTTCCTTCCTTCTCCTCCTCCTCTCTCCCTCTCTCTCTCTCTCACCCCTTGGTTCCTCCCTTCCTCCTCCTCCTCCTCTCTCTATGTCTCTCTCTATCTCACCCCTTCCTTCCTTCCTTCCTTTCTCCCTCCCTCCCTCCCTCCTCTCTCTCTGTCTCACCCCTTCCTTCCTTCTTCCGATCAGCAAGCCCTAGCCTCTGTGGTTTAACCCACAGCACCATGTCTCTCACCCCTTCCTTCCTTCCTTCCTTCCTTCCTTCCTTCCTGCCTTCCTTCGTACCTTCCTCCCTCCTCCCTCTCCCTCTCTCTCTCCCTCTCTCTGTCTCACCCCTTCCTTCCTTCTTCCGATCGGCAAGCCCTAGGCTCTGTGGTTTAACCCACAGCACCATGTCTCTCCTTCCTTTCTTCCTCCTCTCTCTCTGTCTCACCCCTTCCTTCCTTCCTTCCTTCCTTCCTTCCTTCCTTCCTTCCTCTCTCTCTCTCTCTCTCTCTCTCTCTCTCTGTCTCACCCCTTCCTTCCTTCTTCCGATCGGCAAGCCCTAGGCTCTGTGGTTTAACCCACAGCACCATGTCTCTCCTTCCTTTCTTCCTCCTCTCTCTCTGTCTCACCCCTTCCTTCCTTCCTTCCTTCCTTCCTTCCTCCTTCTTCCTCCTCTCTCTCTCTCTCTCTCTCTCTCTCTCTCTCTCTGTCTCACCCCTTCCTTCCTTCTTCCGATCGGCAAGCCCTAGGCTCTGTGCTTTAGACCGCAGTGCCACCTGCGTCCTTGTACTCAAAGTAGAAGGTAATAAATATCGGCTGCCAGGGCTAATGTTCCAGAATAGCACATTGCACATTGTAGCTGGGGATCATAAAATACATCATTTAATCACTAAGACAAGAGCAACTACCATACGACCAAGAAATCTCCGAGTCAGGCGAACTGGGTGAACTGTCACTCAGGCAGAATTTCACGGAGGATGTTACCTAAGGAATGTGCGGCAGTAGTTTTGGAGCTAAAGAATCGGCCCAGTCCGAGATCTCCCAGTTTCACAACTCCGGTGGCTGTTATGAAGACATTGGCTGGCTTTATGTCTGGAAGACAGAAGACAGAAGAGAGAAAGTCAAACCAAGAGGGTTTTTTGGGGGGGCACCGTCACGGCCCACAACCTCCTCCCCAAGGTACGCATGTACAGAACTTTGAAAAACGAATTTCCTAAGCCTAAATGCCTAAAGTACGGGCCTCCCTCCTCCCCCCAAAAACTGAACAACTTTGACCTGAACCCCCAAAAAGTGGGTATGTCACTGGCAATTTTTAACTCTGTGAGTAGATCTCATAGAATCCTAAAGTTGGAAGAGACCCCAAGGGCCATCCAATCCAACCCCCTGCCAAGCAGGAAACCCCATCCAAGCATTCCTGACGGACGGCTGTCAAGCCTCCGCTTCAAGACCTCCAAAGAAGGAGACTCCGCCACACTCCTTGGCAGCAAATCCCACCGTCCAACAGCTCTTACTGTCAGGAAGTTCTTCCTAATGTTTAGGTGGAATCTTCTTTCTTGTAGTTTGAATCCATTGCCCCGTGTCCGCTTCTCTGGAGCAGCAGAAAACAACCTTTCTCCCTCCTCTATATGACATCCTTTTATATATTTGAACATGGCTATCATATCACCCCTTAACCTTCTCTTCTCCAGGCTAAACATACCCAGCTCCCTAAGCCGTTCCTCATAAGGCATCGTTTCCAGGCCTTGGACCATTTTGGTTGCCCTCCTCTGGACACGTTCCAGCTTGTCAGTATCCTTCTTGAACTGTGGTGCCCAGAACTGGACACAGTATTCCAGGTGAGGTCTGACCAGAGCAGAATATAGTGGTACTATTACTTCCCTTGATCTAGACGCTATACTCCTATTGATGCAGCCCAGAATTGCATTGGCTTTTTTAGCTGCTGCATCACACTGTTGACTCATGTCAAGTTTGTGGTCTACCAAGACTCCTCGATCCTTTTCCCATGTCCTGCTCTCAAGCCAGGTGTCACCCATCCTGTATTTGTGCCTTTCATTTTTTTTGCCCAAGTGTAGTACTTGACATTTCTCCTTGTTAAAATTCATCTTGTTTGCTTTGGCCCAGTTCTCTAATCTGTTAAGGTCATTTTGAAGTGTGATCCTGTCCTCTGCGGTATTAGCCACCCCTCCCAGTTTGGTGTCATCTGCAAACTGGTCAGTGTCTTGGGAGTTGGCCACCCCTGATGTAAAGGATATCTGCAAACTTGTCAGTGTCTTGGGAGTTGGCCAACCCTGATGTAAAGGATATCTGCAAACTGGTCAGTGTGATCCTGTCCTCTGCGGTATTAGCCACCCCTCCCAGTTTGGTGTCATCTGCAAACTTGTCAGTGTCTTGGGAGTTGGCCACCCCTGATGTAAAGGATATGTTATGATTTATTAAGATGGTTTTGTTTTGTTTCCGTTTCTTTTTTCTACGTCTTTTTATAAAATGAATAAAAATTGTTTTATTTTTATTTTGTTTTTTTTTTAAAGAGAGAAACAAATGCAGTGTGAAAGACTCTATGGAATGATGGCCAACATCGGGAACTTTATGGAATGACGGCAAACAACAGAAACTTTATGGAATGACGGCAAACATCAGGAACTTTATGGAATGACGGCAAACGTCAAAACTAACCAACCGAAGTCTCTGAAAGTCCTTAAGTGAATCGCGGTGCCAGGCGTTTATCTCGGCGGAGAACAAGCTGTGAAGTTTTGCAATAATCAGCAAATCTCCAATTCTGAACGCTGCTGTGACACAATTGCATGAGCCCTGTTCCGGAGCATTTTAATGTTTATTACATATATTCAAAAAAGAGAGACCGGCTCATGAAGCGTTGAACTGATTCGCTGATGGAAGAACTCAACGAAATGGCAGTTGTTGTTGTTTTTATATAAAGAATTTATTAAATTTTAACAACAAAACACACACACGATACAAAATACAATAAAACAACTACAAAAAAAACTACAAAACTACAAAAAAATTAATAAACGAACACTCATCCAAATGTCCTTTTTTGGGGACCTACTCGGATCCTCCCTCGGATCCATTTTTTGGGGACCTCCTCGGATCCTCCCTCGGATCCATTTTTGGGGACCTCCTCGGATCCTCTCTTCTGCGTTGAGTCGCAGAGGCAAGATGGCGGATCATCAACACCCTCCCCTCTGACCTCCGTATTTTACTGGTCTGTTTTTATGGTTTATACTGTTTTATCCTGTGTTTATCCTGTGTTTATATTTTATTCTTGCTTTATCCTTTATCTGCTTAATTTAGTTCAGTCTTGGTCTCTTCTGCGTTCATTTCTAAATCTTCTTTAGTAACTTTGTAACACTGTAAAATCCTCGTTCTCATCTAGTCTTAATCTTGATAACCAATAATCATAACTCGAATCTTAATCCTAATAAAAATAAACATAACATATTTCTAACTTCTTCTTATATCCTATTTTAATCTAACTTCTGGCACTACTGTAGCCTTAAATGCCCTCTGATTTCAATTTCAAACGTCTTATCTTTTCACTTCGTTTCAAATAGTCTTCAAATTTCTTCCAAACGAAACGGCGGTTGTGATCCGGAAAAAAAACCACACGGTTCAGAGTTGGACATCAGAATCGGACATTTGCTGAGCGCGCAAAATTTCACGGCTGGTTCTCCGCCGGGAAAAGTCTGGCATTGTGAGTTGAACCCCATAAAAACAGGATTTCCCCTCTGCAAAGCAAGCTCAACAACTGTGAGCTAAACAAGGTTAGATTATCTGTCTCAAAAAAACGGGGCTTTTCCCCTTTGCAAAAGAAGCTGCACAACTGTGAGTTGAACCCCATAAAAACAGGGCTTTTCCCCTCTGCAAAGCAAGCTCAAGAACTGTGAGTTGATCCAAAAAACAACAACACAGGACTATAATACCTCTGCAAAAGAAGCTGCACAACTGTGATTTGAACCCCATAAAAACAGGGTTTTTGAGCTGATCCTTAAAAAAGGGGCTTTTCCCTTTGCAAAAAAGCAGCACCACTTTCAGCTGATCCTCAAAAAAACAGAGCTTTTCCCTTTGCAAAAAAAGCAGCACCACTTTCAGCTGATCCTCAAAAAACAGGGCTTTTCCCTTTGCGAAAGAAGCTGCACGACTGTGAGTTGAACCCCATAAAAACAGGATTTTTCCCCTCTGCAAAGCAAGCTCAACAACTGTGAGCTGGTCCTCAAAAAAACGGGGCTTTTCCCCTTTGCAAAAGAAGCTGCACAACTGTGAGTTGAACCCCATAAAAACAGGGTTTTTCCCCTCTGCAAAGCAAGCTCAACAACTGTGAGCTGGTCCTGAAAAAAACGGGGCTTTTCCCCTTTGCAAAAAAAGCTGCAGAACTGTGAGTTGAACCCCATAAAAACAGGGTTTTTCCCCTCTGCAAAGCAAGCTCAACAACTGTGAGCTGGTCCTCAAAAAAACGGGGCTTTTCCCCTTTGCAAAAGAAGCTGCACGAACTGTGAGTTGAACCCCATAAAAACAGGGTTTTTCCCCTCTGCAAAGCAAGCTCAACAACTGTGAGCTGGTCCTCAAAAAAACGGGGCTTTTCCGCTTTGCAAAAGAAGCTGCACGACTGTGAGTTGAACCCCATAAAAACAGGGTTTTTCCCCTCTGCAAAGCAAGCTCAACAACTGTGAGCTGGTCCTGAAAAAAACGGGGCTTTTCCCCTTTGCAAAAAAAGCTGCAGAACTGTGAGTTGAACCCCATAAAAACAGGGCTTTTCCCCTCTGCAAAGAAAGCTCAACAACTGTGAGCTGATCCATAAAACAACAACACAGGGGCTTTAATCCCTTTGCAAAAGAAGCTGTAGAACTGTGAGTTGAACCCCATAAAAACAGGGCTTTTCCCCTCTGCAAAGCAAGCTCAACAACTGTGAGCTGATCCATAAAACAACAACACAGGGCTTTAATCCCTTTGCAAAAGAAGCTGTAGAACTGTGAGTTGAACCCCATAAAAACAGGATTTTTCCCTCTGCAAAGCAAGCTCAACAACTGTGAGCTGGTCCTCAAAAAAAATGGGGCTTTTCCCTTTGCAAAAGAAGCTGCACAACTGTGAGTTGAACCCCATAAAAACAGGACTTTTCCCCTCTGCAAAGCAAGCTCAACAACTGTGAGCTGATCCATAAAACAACAACACAGGGCTTTAATCCCTTTGCAAAAGAAGCTGTAGAACTGTGAGTTGAACCCCATAAAAACAGGATTTTCCCCCTCTGCAAAGCAAGCTCAACAACTGTGAGATGTCCTCAAAAAAACGGGGCTTTTCCCCTTTGCAAAAGAAGCTGCAGAACTGAGAGTTGAACCCTATAAAAACAGGATTTTTTCCCTCTGCAAAGCAAGCTCAACAACTTTATCAGCAACAGCTTTATCCCTTCCCTCCTCTAAAAACTAGGCGCGTCTTATGGTCAGGTGCATGTTATGGAGCTAGACGCTGTGACGCTTCTACCAAATTTGAGTGGTGGCAACCGGAGTCCCCTCGTCTTCATAATCCCGCCACAATCGGCTCAGAACGAACGCTTTACAATCAGGCGCAAGGAGAAATCCGCCGCGCGAGCTCCGCTGTCTCCGAGCGTGCAGCGGCCGAACATCAGGCGGAGAACAAACGCTTTACAATCAGGCGCAAGGAGGAATCCGCCGCGTGAGCTCCGCTGTCTCCGAGCGTGCAGCGGCCGAACATGGGCGTAACTGTTTTGCGGCGCAGGTCCTTACTAACGGGAACGTTAAGACTATGATTCGGCGGGGAGAGAGGCGCATGAGTGTTACCTCTGTGCATCACTCTTCGGGAGTGCATGTGTTCGACGGCGCTGCACAGCTGCACGAAGTATTTCCAAACCGTCCGCTCCGGGATTAGCCGCTTCTGCTTCTTAAAATACTGCAAAGGGGAAACAGAGGAAGAAGGTGAACGAGACAGCACTGAATCTCTCTCTCTCTCTCTGTCATGGCTAATGTGTTCATCAGATGCCACTTACAAGCGGGTAGCCATGTTGGTCTGCCATAGTCAAAAGAAAATAAAAATTTCTTTCCAGTAGCATCCTTAGAGACCAACTAAGTTTGTTCTTGGTATGAGCTTTCATGTGCATGCACACTTCTTCAGATACACTGAAACGGAAGTCACCAGACCCTTAAATATAGTGAGGGAGTGGGGAGGGGTATTACTCAGAAGGGTGGTGGGAATGGGTGATCAGCTGATAGGTGTGGAAAACCTGTTGACGACTCTTAACGGCTGCAATTAGTCTTGCAGGGAAAGGCAAGGGGTGAGGTGGCTCAAGGTAGCTTTGTCATGTATAATGAGATAAGAATCCAATGTCTTTGTTCAGACCAGGTTTCTCCATGGTTTTAAGTTTGGTGATTAGTTGCAATTCAGCCAGAGCAGCGCACGGAAACGCCGTTGACCTTCCCGCCGGAGCGGTGCCTATTGATCTACTTGTACTTGGACGTGTTTTCGAACCGCTAGGTGGGCAGGAGCAGGGACCGAGCGACGGGAGCTCGCCCCGTCGTTGCGGGGATTCGGACCGCCGACCTTCCGATCGGCAAACCCTAGGCTCTGTGGGTTAGACTAGTGTTCCTCAACCTTTGGTCCCCAGATGGTTCTGGCCTACAACTCCCATGATCCATGACCACTGGTCCTGCTAGCTATGGATGATGGGAGTTGTAGGCCAAAAACATCATAGAATCATAGAGTTGGAAGAGACCACAAGGGCCATCCAGTCCAACCCCCTGCCAATCAATCAATCAATCAATCATAGAATCATAGAGTTGGAAGAGACCACAAGGGCCATCCAATCCAATGCCAATCAATCAATCAATCAATCAGAATCATAGAGTTGGAAGAGACCACAAGGGCCATCCAGTCCAACCCCCTGCCAATCAATCAATCAATCAATCAATCATAGAATCATAGAGTTGGAAGAGACCACAAGGGCCATCCAGTCCAACCCCCTGCCAATCAATCAATCAATCATAGAATCGTAGAGTTGGAAGAGACCACAAGGGCCATCCAGTCCAACCCCCTGCCAATCAATCAATCAATCAATCATATCATAGAATCTAGAGTTGGAAGAGACCACAAGGGCCATCCAGTCCAACCCCCAATCAATCAATCAATCAATCATAGAATCATAGAGTTGGAAGAGACCCAAGGGCCATCCAGTCCAACCCCCTGCCAATCAATCAATCAATCAATCAATCATAGAATCATAGAGTTGGAAGAGACCACAAGGGCCATCCAGTCCAACCCCCTGCCAATCAATCAATCAATCAATCATAGAATCATAGAGTTGGAAGAGACCACCAAGGGCCATCCAGTCCAACCCCCTGCCAATCAATCAATCAATCAATCAATCATAGAATCATAGAGTTGGAAGAGACCCCCAAGGGCCATCCAGTCCAACCCCCTGCCAATCAATCAATCAATCATAGAATCATAGAGTTGCAAGAGACCACATCTGGGGACCCAAGATTGAGGAAAAACGGTTTAGACCACAGCGCCACCCGCGTCCCTATATACAGGTGAAACTCGAAAAATTAGAATATCGTGGAGAGGTTCATTTCTTTCAGTAATTCAACTTAAAAGGTGAAACTAATATATGAGATAGACTCATGACATGCAAAGCGAGATATGTCAAGCCTTTATTTGTTATAATTGTGATGGTTATGGCGTACAGCTGATGAGAACCCCAAATTAACAATCTCAACTTTGGGGTTTTCATCAGCTGTGCGCCATAATCATCACAATTATAACAAGCAAAGGCTTGACGTATCTCGCTTTGCATGTCATGAGTCTATCTCACATATTAAACTCCAGTAGCTAATGAAAACAATTGCTTGCATAAATGGACTTTTCCACGATATTCAGATTTTTCGAGTTTCACCTGTGTATGTATACAGAGTTCAATGCAACGCACTAATTAACAGCATTATGAAAAAATACGCTTAAATAGGTTTGACGTTTTCGAACGGGCACCAATTATAATCGGCGTTCGTCTCCTTAATTACCTTGCAGAACACATTTAACGCTGCAAAACAACAAATGTTTGGAGTGTTTTGCCTTAAGAAACGAAAGGATTCTTAGGGGTGCGTTGCTGGGGGGGTTTTGTGCTGTTGTTTTTAAAACCGAGCATCTTGAAGATGTTCATTAGAAGCATCATTATAAAAGGATTCTCCCGTTAGTAAACAACAGAGGTCGGCAACCTTTTTCAGCCGTGGGCCAGTCCACCATCCCTCAGACCATGTGCAGGGCCGGACTATATTTTGAAAAAATAATAATGAACGAATTCCTATGCCCCACAAATAACCCAGAGATGCATTTCAAATAAAAGCACACATTCTACTCATGAAAACACCAGGCAGGCCCCACAAATGCCCAGAGATTTTAAATAAAAGCACATTCTACTCATGTAAAAACACCAGGCAGGCCCCACAAATAACCCAGAGATCATTTTAAATAAAAGGACACATTCTACTCATGTAAAAACACCAGGCAGGCCCCACAAATAACCCAGAGATGCATTTTAAATAAAAGGACACATTCTACTCATGAAAAACACCAGGCAGGCCCCACAAATAACCCAGAGATGCATTTGAAATAAAAGCACATATTCTGCTCATGTCCAAACACCAGGCAGGCACCACAAATAAGCCAGAGGTGCATTTGAAATAAAAGGACACATTCCACTCATGTCAAAACACCAGGCAGGCCCCACAAATAAGCCAGAGATGCGTTTGAAATAAAAGCACACATTCTACTCATGAAGAAACACCAGGCAGGCCCCACAAATAAGCCAGAGATGCGTTTGAAATAAAAGCACACATTCTACTCATGAAGAAACACCAGGCAGGCCCCACAAATAAGCCAGAGATGCGTTTGAAATAAAAGCACACATTCTACTCATGAAGAAACACCAGGCAGGCCCCACAAATAAGCCAGAGATGCGTTTGAAATAAAAGCGCACATTCTACTCATGAAGAAACACCAGGCAGGCCCCACAAATAAGCCAGAGGTGCATTTGAAATAAAAGCACATATTCTGCTCATGTCCAAACACCAGGCAGGCCCCACAAATAAGCCAGAGGTGCATTTGAAATAAAAGCACATATTCTGCTCATGTAAGAAACACCAGGCAGGCCCCACAAATAAGCCCAGAGGTGCATTTGAAATAAAAGCACACATTCTACTCATGTCCAAACACCAGGCAGGCCCCACAAATAAGCCAGAGATGCGTTTGAAATAAAAGCGACACATTCTACTCATGTCAGAAACACCAGGCAGGCCCCACAAATAAGCCAGAGATGCGTTTGAAATAAAAGCACACATTCTACTCATGAAGAAACACCAGGCAGGCCCCACAAATAACCCAGAGAAGCGAAATTTTCGACTTCCGAAGGGAAAGCGGTGGCACGATCCCTCGACTTACGAAAATTCGAACGCGCTTTTTCCGACTTGCGGCTTTTTCCGCCGTTCCGAGATGGCGGCTTCGACTTACGAAGATTTCGACTCACGAGCTCGCCTTCGGAGCGGAAAAATTTCGTAAGTCGAGGTGCCACTGGACTATTTCTGGGTTGGCGGCGTCTGTAACCTGAAGCGTCTGTAACCCGTGGCACCGCTGTATTTTCCCGAGAAGAAGGCTGCTCCTTACCTTAATCATCTGAGAGAGGTCGCCTGCGTCCGCCAGTTCCAAAACAATGTTAAGTTCATTGTCCTCGATAAATGAATCCAAATACTTGATTATGTTGGGATGGTTCAATTGCTGCAAATATACAGAGCGGAACGACAATCACTATATGAAGGTGGAGAACAGCAATCTGTAATAATGGCTCACAGGTATTCATGAAGCAGGGAATCATCATCATCATCATCATCTCTTCTTCAAACCTTTATTAGGCATTTTTACAGATAAAACCACGAAAAAAAAATCACGTACAAAAACCTTAAGATGTATCTAAAAAGGCAAGAGTCCAATACACATGCTGATTACCGTATTTTTCACTCCTAGGGCGCACCTCGTTTTAGAGGAGGAAACAAGGGAAAAAAAATATTTTTCTGGTTTTCCTCCTCTAAAAGCCCTGTTTTTTTTGAGGATCAGCTAAAAGTTTTGCAGCTTTTTTTGCAAAGGGAAAAGCCCTGTTTTTTGAGGATCAGCTAAAAGTTTTGCAGCTTTTTTGCAAAGGGAAAAGCCCTGTTTTTTTGAGGATCAGCTCAAAGTTTTGCAGCTTTTTTGCAAAGGGAAAAGCCCTGGTTTTTTTGAGGATCAGCTAAAGTTTTGCAGCTTTTTTTGCAAAGGGAAAAGCCCTGTTTTTTTGAGGATCAGCTAAAAGTTTTGCAGCTTTTTTTGCAAAGGGAAAAGCCCTGGTTTTTTTGAGGATCAGCTCAAAGTTTTGCAGCTTTTTTGCAAAGGGAAAAGCCCTGTTTTTTTGAGGATCAGCTCAAAGTTTTGCAGCTGTGACGATTATGGCATGCAGCTGATGAGAACCCCAAATTCACAATCCCAACTTGGGGGTTTTCGTCAGCTGTGCGCCATCACCGTCACAATTATAACAAGCAAAGGCTGGGCATATCTCGCTTTGCATGTCATGAGTCAATCTCCTATATTCAACTCCAGTAGCTAATGGACACAATTGCTTGCATAAATGGACTTTCCCACGATATTCTAATTTTTCGAGTTCCACCTGTATCTCATATATTCAACTCCAGTAGCTAATGAAAACCATTGCTTACACAAATAGACTTTTCCACCATATTCTAATTTTTCGAGTTTCACCTGTCTCTCATATTTTCAACTCCAGTAGCTTCCATCAATGGACTTTCCCACAATATTCTAATTTTTCGAGTTCCACCTATATCTCATATATTCAACTCCAGTAGCTAATGAAAAGAACTGCTTACATAAATGGATTTTTCCACCATATTCTGATTTTTCGAGGTTCACCTGCGATGTTCTTTCGAAGTACCAGCTTGGTCTGCAATTCCCGCACCCACGAGAAACAATGCCAGCGAGTGGATATGTATACTAATAGGGTAGTTTGAAATTTCTTCCTTTTGACACGGGCGGGGGGGGGGAACCTGCAGAACCTTCCCTCCAGCTTTATCCTTAATGCACGTAAACGCTCCGGCTCGGACGAATGCGGCCCTCTCATTTTGCAAATGCCGCCGAGACGTTTGATGGCAGCAAATGGCTCATGTATATGCAGAGGAACGCCGTCGGCGAAAATGCAAACGGCCACTAACGGGACAAAGCGATGCTGGCAGGCCGGCCGATGTTTAGAGCCGCATTAGGAGCCGCTTTGAATCTCCTCTCCGTTTAGAGAGGGCTCCACATAGAATCGTAGAGTCAGAAAAGACCCCAAGGGCCATCCAGTCCAACCCCCTGCCAAGCAGGAAACACCATCCAAGCATTCCTGACGGACGGCTGTCAAGCCTCCGCTTCAAGACCTCCAAAGAAGGAGACTCCACCACACTCCTTGGCAGCAAATCCCAGCTCTTACTCACAGGAAGTTCTTCCTAATGTTTAGGTGGAATCTTCTTTCTTGGAGTTTGAATCCATTGCCCCGTGTCCGCTTCTCTGGAGCAGCAGAAAACAACCTTTCTCCCTCCTCTAGATGACATCCTTTGATATATTTGAACATGGCTATCATATCACCCCTTAACCTTCTCTTCTCCAGGCTAAACATACCCAGCTCCCTAAGCCGTTCCTCATAAGGCATCGTTTCCAGGCCTTGGACCATTTTGGTTGCCCTCCTCTGGACACGTTCCAGCTTGTCAGTATCCTTCTTGAACTGTGGTGCCCAGAACTGGACACAGTATTCCAGGTGAGGTCTGACCAGAGCGGAATACAGTGGTACTATTACTTCCCTTGATCTAGACGCTATACTCCTATTGATGCAGCCCAGAATTGCATTGGCTTTTTTAGCTGCTGCATCACACTGTTGACTCATGTCAAGTTTGTGGTCTACCAAGACTCCTAGATCCTTTTCACATGTACTGCTCTCAAGCCAGGTGTCACCCATCCTGTATTTGTGCCTTTCATTTTTTTTTTTTTTGCCCAAGTGTAGTACTTTACATTTCTCCCTGTTAAAATTCATCTTGTTTGCTTTGGCCCAGTTCTCTAATCTGTTAAGGTCATTTTGAAGTGTGATCCTGTCCTCTGGGGTATTAGCCACCCCTCCCAATTTGGTGTCATCTGCAAACTTGATCAGGATGCCCTCAAGCCCATCATCCAAGTCATGGATGAAGATGTTGAATAAGACTGGGCCCAAGACAGAACCCTGTGGCACCCCACTAGTCACTTCTCTCCAGGATGAAGAGGAGCCATTGATGAGCACCCTTTTGCAAACTGGATCAGGATGCCCTCAAGCCCATCATCCAAGTCATGGATGAAGATGTTGAAGAAGACTGGGCCCAAGACTTCTCTCCAGGATGAAGAGGAGCCATTGATGAGCACCCTTTTGCAAACTGGATCAGGATGCCCTCAAGCCCATCATCCAAGTCATGGATGAAGATGTTGAAGAAGACTGGGCCCAAGACCGAACCCTGTGGCACCCCACTAGTCACTTCTCTCCAGGATGAAGAGGAGCCATTGATGAGCACCCTTTTGCAAACTGGATCAGGATGCCCTCAAGCCCATCATCCAAGTCATGGATGAAGATGTTGAAGAAGACTGGGCCCAAGACTTCTCTCCAGGATGAAGAGGAGCCATTGATGAGCACCCTTTTGCAAACTGGATCAGGATGCCCTCAAGCCCATCATCCAAGTCATGGATGAAGATGTTGAAGAAGACTGGGCCCAAGACAGAACCCTGTGGCACCCCACTAGTCACTTCTCTCCAGGATGAAGAGGAGCCATTAATGAGCACCCTTTGGGTTCGGTCAGTCAGCCAGTTACAAATCCACTGAATGGTAGCATTGTAGAAGAAGAGGAGGAGGAGGAGGAGGAGTTTGGATTTGATATCCCGCTTTAACCCACAGCGCCACCCGTGTCCCTTAAGTTAGATATAGCAGTCTGGAAGAAGAAGAAGAAGAAGAAGAAGAAGAAGAAGAAGAAGAAGAAGAAGAAGAGAAGAAGAAGAAGAAGAAGAGAAGAAGAAGAAGAAGAAAGAAGAAGAAGAAGAAGGAAGAAGAAGAAGAAGAAGAAGGAAGAAGAAGAAGAAGGATATAGCCTATCTTGATTTCAGCAAGGCCTTTGACAAGGTGCCCCATGATATTCTTGTAAAGAAGCTGGTAAAATGTGGGCTAGACAATGCTACCATTCAGTGGATTTGTAACTGGCTGACTGACCGAACCCAAAGGGTGCTCATCAATGGCTCCTCTTCATCCTGGAGAGAAGTGACTAGTGGGGTGCCACAGGGTTCTGTCTTGGGCCCAGTCTTCTTCAACATCTTCATCCATGACTTGGATGATGGGCTTGAGGGCATCCTGATCCAGTTTGCAAAAGGGTGCTCATCAATGGCTCCTCTTCATCCTGGAGAGAAGTGACTAGTGGGGTGCCACAGGGTTCTGTCTTGGGCCCAGTCTTCTTCAACATTAGGAAGAACTTCCTGACAGTGAGAGCTGTTTGGCAGTGGAATTTGCTACCAAGGAGTGTGGTGGAGTCTCCTTCTTTGGAGGTCTTTAAGCAGAGGCTTGACAGCCGTCCGTCAGGAATGCTTTGATGGGGTTTCCTGATTGGCAGGGGGTTGGACTAGATGGCCCTTGGGGTGTCTTCCAACTCTATGATTCTATGATTCTAAGAAGAAGAAGAGGAGTTTAGATTTGATATCCCGCTTTAACCCACAACGCCACCTGCGTCCTTGATAAATAACATTGTGTTGCAAATGCACAAGGGATCTATTAGCAGCTGTATCAAATGTATCCGAGTTTTTGACCGAAAGTTTCCAACCAAATCCGACAGATCTGCCCCGAGATGTATATAATTCGACTCCGAAGATATGAACATAGCGCGGCAAAGATCTAGAGATGCCGTTTTTAATGGCATGGTGCAGGTCAGCGTTTCCGGGTAATTTGGTTCAGGTGCCCGATTTCCCCCACCGAGCCTAGGAGGGCAGAGTTGCTCAAGGATTTGTCTAGAAGCAAGGGGACGGATTCAGTCCGTCTGTCAGCATCAGCAGTTGGAAAGGGCCTTGATCGGTCCTGCGTAGCTAATAACATGTCAAATAAAGACCTGCAGCTCGTTTCCTGTTAATTGACGGCTCCCTGGACGATTGCCCTTACAAATGCACGCCGACTGAAGGCTGTTTTGCGGTGCTGTACAGAAGCAGAGGCAGGGATAATGTATACTCATGCAAAAATTTCAGACTTGCACAGTTGATCCAAGAGGAAACAGGTTAGCTTAGGTTCCGCAGTCTTTGGGGTGTACAGATGAAACTCGAAAAATTAGAATATGGTGGTAAAGTCCATTGATGTAAGCAATTGTTTTCATTAGCCAATGGAGTTGGCATATATTAGAGATAGACCAGGGGTAGGCAACCTAAGGCCCGTGGGCCGGATGCGGCCGTATCGCCTTCTCAATCCGGGCCGCGGACGGTCCGGGAATCAGCGTGTTTTTACATGAGTAGAATGTGCTTTTATTTAAAATGCATCTCTGGTTATTTGTGGGGCCTGCCTGGTGTTTTTACATGAGTAGAATGTGCTTTTATTTAAAATGCATCTCTGGGTTATTTGTGGGGCCTGCCTGGTGTTTTGACATGAGTAGAATGTGTGCTTTTATTTAAAATGCATCTCTGGGTTATTTGTGGGGCCTGCCTGGTGTTTTTACATGAGCAGAATGTGTGCTTTTATTTCAAATGCATCTCTGGCTTATTTGTGGGGCCTGCCTGGTGTTTTTACATGAGCAGAATGTGTGCTTTTATTTAAAATGCATCTCTGGCTTATTTGTGGGGCCTGCCTGGTGTAGAATGTGTCCTTTTATTTCAAATGCATCTCTGGGTTATTTGTGGGGCCTGCCTGGTGTTTTTACATGAGCAGAATGTGTGCTTTTATTTCAAATGCATCTCTGGGTTATTTGTGGGGCCTGCCTGGTGTTTTACATGAGTAGAATGTGTCCTTTTATTTAAAATGCATCTCTGGGTTATTTGTGGGGCATAGGAATTCGTTCATTTTCCCCCCAGAATACAGTCCGGCGCACCACATGGGCTGAGGGATGGTAGACTGGCCCACGGCTGAAAAATTCTGCTGACACCTCAGATAGACTCATGACATGCAAAGCGAGAGATGTCATGCCTTTGTTTGTAATAATTGAGATGATTATGGCGCACAGCTGATGAAAACCCCAAAGCTCAGGAATGCAGGTGGAGCCATGGGAGGAAGGAAACCGCCTTCGGAAAACGCACAGGGAACCCGAGAAAAAAGTGCTCATTATCCCCGTGTATCGCCTTCCCTCGTTTTTCCGTCTTCGCAGCCCAGCTAATACAGCGTTCTCAACTTAACATCTGGCTCCCTGGGGAAACCCAGCCAGACGGGCGGGGTGCAAATGATAAATAATTATTAATTATCATATTTTCCCCGGTAGGCTTGGCACAGGGAGATCTGCGGTTGCCTCTGGACTTCTTACACAGTCGGGATGGTAATGGACCGATCTCGGTTGCCCCGTCGTTCGGAGGGTTTTGATTTCACTTCTCCTTGATTCTAACATATGTGGACATGCTCTTCTGAATATATCTAGCACCATATGGGAGAGACTTCCCCCTCCAGCTTCACTCAAGCCTTAATTTTGCACAGAGCGCCACAACACCCAAAGGCATTACTGGTTATCTACACTTTGTTGGGCTTGGCACTCTTTGTGCTTTCCTCACCATACGTTTCCCAGCTGACACAGTGCAGCTTTGACGCACAGCTGTCAACTATGGCTAATCCAGCGATGAAGATGCGTGGAGTCCAAATACTGGTTTAGAGCTAAAATAGAGAAGAAGAAGAGGAAGAGGAAGAAGAAGAAGAAGAAGAAGAAGAAAAAGAAGAAGAAGAAGAAGAAGAAAGAAGAAGAAGAAGAAGAAGAAGAGAAGAAGAAAAGAAGAAGAAGAGAAAAGAAGAAGGAGAAGGAAGAAGGAAGAAGAAGAAGAAAAGGAGGAGGAGGAGGAGATGAGGAGGAAGAAGAAGAAGAAGAATAGAAATAGAGAAAGGGCAGAACTCCTCAATGCCTTCTTTGCCTCGGTCTTCTCCAAAAAAGAAAACAATGCCCAACCTGAAGAATATGGAGCAGATGATTCAGCAGGGGAAACACAGCCCAGAATAAGTAAGGAGGCAATACAAGAATAAAATAAAAGCACACATTCTACTCATGCAAAAACAACAGGCAGGCCCCACAAATAACCCAGAGGTGCATTTTAAATAAAAGGACACATTCTACAGTGGCACCTCTGGTTGCGAACAGGATCCGTTCCGGAGCCCCATTCTCAACGCGTAACATGAAGCGCCGAATCTGCTAACGTCCGCAGCGCAATTTTGTGATTCTGCGCATGCGCACCGAACTGGGAAGTAACCCATTGCGGTACTTCCGGATTTGGCGCCTTTGTAACCCGTGCCGAACGCAACCCGCAGCTATCGTAACCCAGGGTATGACTGTACTCATGTAAAAACACGCTGATTCCTGGACCATCATCCCTGGGCTGGATTGAGAAGGCGATGGGGCCCTATCCGGCCCACAGGCCTTAGGTTGCCTACCTCTGGCCTAGAACCACACACCAGTTTTCTCAAGCTACACCAGAAAACAATAATCTTCTCCATTCCCAGATAATCACCAAAGGTCCGGGGAAATCCTTACCTTCAAAAGGTCTATTTCCTTAATGCAATCTTGTCTAGCCTTGGCATCCATCATTTCAAATATCTTCAAAAGGAAAGAGAGGTACATGTTGAAAGTCACCGTATTTTTCGCTCCATAGGGCGCACCTCGTTTATAGAGGAGGAAACAAGAAAAAAAAATTTTTTTTCAGGTTTTCCTCCTCTAAAAGCCCTGGTTTATTTGAGGATCAGCTAAAGGTTTTGCAGCTTTTTTTGCACAGGGAAAAGCCCTGGTGTTTTGAGGATCAGCTAAAAATTTTGCAGCTTTTTTTGCACAGGGAAAAGCCCTGTTTTTTTGAGGATCAGCTCAAAGTTTTGCAGCTTTTTTGCAAAGGGAAAAGCCCTGGTTTTTTTGAGGATCAGCTAAAAGTTTTGCAGCTTTTTTTGCAAAGGGAAAAGCCCTGGTTTTTTGAGGATCAGCTAAAAGTTTTGCAGCTTTTTTTGCAAAGGGAAAAGCCCTGGTTTTTTTGAGGATCAGCTCAAAAGTTTTGCAGCTTTTTTTGCAAAGGGAAAAGCCCTGGTTTTTTTGAGGATCAGCTAAAGTTTTGCAGCTTTTTTGCAAAGGGAAAAGCCCTGTTTTTTTGAGGATCAGCTAAAGTTTTGCAGCTTTTTTTGCAAAGGGGGAAAAGCAAAGCTCCTTTTGCAAAGGGGAAAAGCCCCGTTTTTATGGGGTTCAACTCACATTTCTGCAGCTTCTAAAGGAAAGGGAGCCTTTTCTACAGTTTCCAGACAGATAATCTAATCAGCCAGTCACATGTCGCTGGGGAAACAAACAACCTCCCTCTGCAGCACATTCAACAAAGGAGGGCGGGGCTGAAAGGGAGCCGGGACTCTTATCTCTCTCCCGATCTCTTGCTGATCAGCTGCTGAGCGGGGTCCTTTCAACACCCCCTTTTCTCTTTGTAAAATAAAAAGCATGATCCTCTGACGAACGCGCCAAGTTTACTTCTCCAATCTAATAATGATGGTATTTTCCTCCCCCTTCCAATTTTTTGTAATTAACAGTCTGGCCGCAGCCATAGCATAAAGGAATACATTTTTCTAAGGTTTAGGGATGTCATCAGATATTAACCCTAATAGGAATGATTCTGAGTTGCTGTTTTTTTTTTAACAAACGAGGTCTTATGTAATTTCTTTAGTTCTTCACATATCTCATTCCAGAATCTCACCTGGACTTTCTTCAACGCCACTGGTTTTCTGTCCAGAAGGCAAGTAGCCTTGTAGACTTCGCTGAATTGGCCTCGTCCAATTTTCTTCTCGATCTGAAAGTCGGCTAAGGCGCAGCGATACGGATACGAAGTCAGGTGCCTCTGTTTGAGGAGGAGAGAAAGAGCACAGTGGGTTAAATGAAAAACATATATTCCTGCTACCATAATGCTATACAGTGGTACCTCGACTTACGAATTACCTCGACATACGAATGAAAAAAGTGCCCGCGCGCCTACGAATTTTTCGACATCCGAAGGACATCCGTTGGCAGTTTTAGATTGGGTTTACTGGACTTACGAATTTTAGATGGGGTTTACTGGACTTACGAATTTTAGATGGGGTTTCATCGACTTACGAATTTTAGATGGGGTTTACTGGACTTATGAATTTTAGATGGGGTTTACTGGACTTTAATGGATCCAACCGATCCATTCTGAAGGAAATCAGCCCTGAGGGCTCACTGGAAGGACAGGTCCTGAAGCTGAGGCTCCAAGACATGGGCCACCTCGTGAGAAGAGAAGACTCCCTGATGTTGGGAAAGATGGAGGGCGAAAGGAGAAGGGGATGACAGAGGATGAGATGGTGGGACAGTGTTCTGAAAGCTACCAACCTGAGTCTGGCCAAACTGCAGGAGGCAGCGGAAGACCGGAGGGCCTGGCGTGCTCCGGTCCATGAGAAGAGAAGACTCCCTGGAAAAGACCCTGATGTTGGGAAAGATGAAGGGCACAAGGAGAAGGGGAGGACAGAGGACAAGATGGCCATACTCATGAGAAGAGAAGACTCCCTGGGAAAGACCCTGACGTTGGGAAAAATGGAGGGCACAAGGAGAAGGGGATGATAGAGGACAAGATGGTTGGACAGGGTTCTCGAAGCTACTAACATGAGTCTGACCAAACTGCGGGAGGCAGGGGAAGACAGGAGGGCCTGGCGTGCTCTGGTCCATGAGAAGAGAAGACTCCCTGGAGAAGACCCTGATGTTGGGAAAGATGGAGGGCACAAGGAGAAGAGAAGACTCCCTGGAGAAGACCCTGATGTTGGGAAAGATGGAGGGCACAAGGAGAAGGGGACGACAGAGGACGAGATGGTTGGACAGGGTTCTCGAAGCTACCAACATGAGTCTGACCAAACTGCGGGAGGCAGGAAGACAGGAGGGCCTGGCGTGCTCGGTCCATGAGAAGAGAAGACTCCCTGGAAAAGACCCTGATGTTGGGAAAGATGGAGGGCACAAGGAGAAGGGGCAGAGGACGAGATGGTTGGACAGGGTTCTCGAAGCTACCAACATGAGTCTGACCAAACTGCGGGAGGCAGGGGAAGACAGGAGGGCCTGGCGTGCTCTGGTCCATGAGAAGAGAAGACTCCCTGGAAAAGACCCTGATGTTGGGAAAGATGGAGGGCACAAGGAGAAGGGGACGACAGAGGACAAGATGGCCATACTCATGAGAAGAGAAGACTCCCTGGGAAAGACCCTGACGTTGGGAAAGATGGAGGGCGAAAGGAGAAGAGGATGACAGAGGATGAGATGGTGGGACAGTGTTCTGAAAGCTACCAACCTGAGTCTGGCCAAACTGCAGGAGGCAGCGGAAGACCGGAGGGCCTGGCGTGCTCCGGTCCATGAGAAGAGAAGACTCCCTGGAAAAGACCCTGATGTTGGGAAAGATGAAGGGCACAAGGAGAAGGGGAGGACAGAGGACAAGATGGCCATACTCATGAGAAGAGAAGACTCCCTGGGAAAGACCCTGACGTTGGGAAAAATGGAGGGCACAAGGAGAAGGGGATGATAGAGGACAAGATGGTTGGACAGGGTTCTCGAAGCTACCAACATGAGTCTGACCAAACTGCGGGAGGCAGGGGAAGACAGGAGGGCCTGGCGTGCTCTGGTCCATGAGAAGAGAAGACTCCCTGGAGATGTTGGGAAAGATGGAGGGCACAAGGAGAAGAGAAGACTCCCTGGAAAAGACCCTGATGTTGGGAAAGATGAGGGCACAAGGAGAAGGGGATGACAGAGGACGAGATGGTTGGACAGTGTTCTCGAAGCTACCAACATGAGTCTGACCAAACTGCGGGAGGCAGGAAGACAGGAGGGCCTGGCGTGCTCTGGTCCATGAGAAGAGAAGACTCCCTGGAAAAGACCCTGATGTTGGGAAAGATGGAGGGCACAAGGAGAAGGGGAGACAGAGGACAGATGGCCATACTCATGAGAAGAGAAGACTCCCTGGGAAAGACCCTGACGTTGGGAGTTGGTTGGACTTCTCGAAGCTACCAACATGAGTCTGACCAAACTGCGGGATGGCGTGCTCTGGTCCATGAGAAGAGAAGACTCCCTGGACCCTGATGTAAAGATGAGGCACTCCCTGGAAAAGACCCTGATGTTGGGAAAGATGGAGGGCACAAGGAGAAGGGGATGACAGAGGACGAGATGGTTGGACAGTGTTCTCGAAGCTACCAACATGAGTCTGACCAAACTGCGGGAGGCAGGGAAGACAGGAGGGCCTGGCGTGCTCTGGTCCATGAGAAGAGAAGACTCCCTGGAAAGACCCTGATGTTGGGAAAGATGGAGGGCACAAGGAGAAGGGGAACAGAGGACGAGATGGTTGGACAGGGTTCTCAAAGCTACCAACATGAGTCTGACCAAACTGCGGGAGGCAGGGGGAGACAGGAGGGCCATGGGGTCACGGAGCGTCGGACACGACTGAACGACAACAACATGTCAGCTGAGGTGTGCTCAGCCCAAACAAGTTACTGCCTCTCATCCCTACGCAGTACCTTCTGTCTGCTGTTAGGTATCCTTTTTTCGGCCGCAGGAGAAAATGAAGAAGAGGAACCCACGAGTGTAGACAGCTTGGACGACAAGCAGTGGGGTTGAGTTTGTGGGCTAGTATATTTCTTTTTTTTTTACCACTCCCGCCCCCCCCTTTAGACTGTAAGCATGTCTGCTGCGGATACAATATTTTACTAATAACTGTTTAAACATGGCGGGGGGGGGGGAGAAACGTCCTGCTCTAATCGATACGGAAGTTTCGGCACGTTTTGGTCTGACCTGGATACGCTCGTTTTTGTTCAGTTCCATAACGTGACGTCCTCTCTTTGGCTCCGTTGCTTTAATCAGCTCTGATGGGTTACGATAGCAAAATGCAAATCTAGGTCATTGCATATGTAAATGTTCGGCTGTATCCTTGGCGGACGCCAGAGTCTATCAGCCGAGGTGTCCGGTCGTTAGGCGGCGTTAATGGCGCTTGGCGAGCCGATTTCTGGGGCTCAGCCATACCGCAAGGAGTCAGAACTTACCAAAAATAAGTATGTTATTTTGGCCAGAAATTTCAAGACTAGGAATGAATCCTACTCAGGTCCCAGCTCCTGCCCACCTAGCAGTTCGAAAGCACGTCAAAGTGCAAGTAGATAAAAGGTACCGCTCCGGCGGGAAGGTAAACGGCGTTTCCGTGCGCTGCTCTGGTTCGCCAGAAGCGGCTTTGTCATGCTGGCCACATGACCCGGAAGCTGTACGCCGGCTCCCTCGGCCAGTAATGCGAGATGAGCGCCGCAACCCCAGAGTCGGACACGACTGGACCTAATGGTCAGGGGTCCCTTTTACCTTTACCTTTATAAACTACTGTATAAACCAAAGGACATTTCCAGAAGCGGCTCAGTCATGCTGGCCACATGACCCAGAAGCCGTACGCCGGCTCCCTCGGCCAATAATGCGAGATGAGCACCGCAACCCCAGAGTCGGGCACGACTGGACCTAACTCTAAGGTTACCTTTATAAACTACTGTATAAACTAAACGACGTTTCCGTGCGCTGCTCTGGTTCGCCAGAAGCGGCTTAGTCATGCTGGCCACATGACCCGGAAGCTGTACGCCGGCTCCCTCGGCCAGTAAAGTGAGATGAGCGCCGCAACCCCAGAGTCGGAAACGACCGGACTTAATGGTCAGGGGTCCCTTTACCTTTATACGCTATCAATTAAAATGGAGTCTGTCTGGCTCTGATCAGAAATTGATTTAACTGCCTCCTGTATAGGCGCACCGGAAACTACAACTAATGCAGAATGGGGCAGCCAGACTGGGGACTGGGAGCGGCCAGCGAGAAGACATAACACCGGTCTTGAAAGACCTACATTGGCTCCCAGGACGTTTCCGAGCACAATCGCCGAAGAATTGATGCTTTTGAATTCTGGTGCTGGAGGAGACTCTTGAGAGTCCCATGGACTGCAAGAAGATCAAACCTATCCATTCTTAAAGGAAATCAGCCCTGAGTGCTCACTGGAAGGACAGATCCTGAAGCTGAGGCTCCAATACTTTGGCCACCTCATGAGAAGAGAAGACTCCCTGGAAAAGACCCTGATGTTGGGAAAGATGGAGGGCACAAGGAGAAGGGGACGGCAGAGGATGAGATGGTTGGACAGTGTTCTCGAAGCAACTGGCATGAGTTTGGCCAAACTGCGGGAGGCAGCGGAAGACAGGAGGGCCTGGTGTGCTCTGGTCCATGAGAAGAGAAGACCCTGATGTTGGGAAAGATGGAGGCACAAGGAGAAGGGGACGACAGAGGATGAGATGGTTGGACAGTGTTCTTGAAGCTACCAACATGAGTCTGACCAAACTGCGGGAGGCAGTGGAGGATAGGGTGCCTGGCGTGCTCTGGTCCATGGGGTCACGAAGAGTCGGACACGACTGAACGACAACACACACACACACATAAACATTTGGCTTGTGATCCGTGCCGTTCCTTGCTGAGCTAATTCATTAAGAGAGCAAATGCGAAGTACAACTATGAGATCTGGAGGGGGGTGGGAAAATGAATTGTTTGCGAACACACGGCGTTTGGCGCTGCGTTGAAGTGGCCTGGGCGGAGGAGCGCTCCCCCTTCCTGCAGTAATTTGTCATATTAAGTCCTTCAATGGTAATTGATCCCCTCGAATTAGCCAAGTTACGTTTTAAGCAATTAGGGTTAATTACAGTCTCATCTGGCGGGATGGAGCCCATGCAATTATTCCATGAAAAAGATGAGGAAGTGTTCTTGGGCAGCAAATGGTGGAATTTCTAATGACATAGTTAAATGTAATTATAGGCTAATACCGCCTTCTCCTGTGCGCCTGACAGGACGCATCGCTGTCACAAGTGGTCATTTTTAAAAATATATATATAATCTTCATCGATTTTCACAATTTGTACTTCATATAGATATCCACATTACATTACATACATATTACATATATATACTGCATTACATTTTACACTTCCATCCTCCCTTCGGCTGTCTTCTTTACGTCCATTCTCAATTTTTCACATTGTCCCTTTCGATTGTATATGTTTTATTTCTATTTAACGTATTTTTCGCTCCATAGGGTGCACCTTGTTTTTAGAGGAGGAAACAAGATAAAAAATATTTTTTTCTGGTTTTCCTCCTCTAAAAGCCCTGTTTTTTTTATTCAGCTAAAAGTTTTGCAGCTTTTTTGCAAAGGGAAAAGCCCTTTTTTTGAGCATCAGCTAAATGTTTTGCAGCTTTTTTGCAAAGGGAAAAGCCCTGTTTTTTTGAGGATCAGCTCAAAGTTTTGCAGCTTTTTTTGCAAAGGGAAAAGCCCTGGTTTTTTGAGGATCAGCTCAAAGTTTTGCAGCTTTTTTGCAAAGGGAAAAGCCCTGGTTTTGAGGATCAGCTAAAAGTTTTGCAGCTTTTTTGCAAAGGGAAAAGCCCTGGTTTTTGAGGATCAGCTAAAAGTTTTGCAGCTTTTTTTGCAAAGGGAAAAACCCTGTTTTTTGAGGATCAGCTAAAAGTTTTGCAGCTTTTTTTGCAAAGGGGGAAAAGCAAAGAGGAAAAGCCCCGTTTTTATGGGGTTCAACTCACATTTCTGCAGCTTCTAAAGGAAAGGGAGCCTTTTCTACAGTTTCCAGACAGATAATCTAATCAGCCAGTCACATGTCGCTGGGGAAACAAACAACCTCCCTCTGCAGCACATTCAACAATGGAGGGCGGGGCTGAAAGGGAGCCGGGACTCTTATCTCTCTCCCGATCTCTTGCTGATCAGCTGCTGAGCGGGGTCCTTTCAACACCCCCTTTTCTCTTTGTAAAATAAAAAGCACGATCCTCTTTTGGCCCCTGGGCAATTCGGCTCCAGGGACCACCATTCGCTCCATAAGACGCAGAGATATTTCCCCTTACTTTTTAGGAGGGGAAAAGTGCGTCTTATGGAGCGAATAATGCGGTGCTTTGTGTCGCCAATCTTCCACTCTTGGCGTTTGCTGTGGTTTCCAAACCAGCGCTAACAAGAACCGTGCCGCTGTTGCTGCGTATGAAAACGAATTATGATCCTTTTTCTTAATATCTTCCTCAACCATCCCCAACGAGAATGCC
Organism: Lacerta viridis; assembly: GCA_900245905.1. Lineage (NCBI taxonomy): Eukaryota > Metazoa > Chordata > Lepidosauria > Squamata > Lacertidae > Lacerta > Lacerta viridis. Next base: position 37,972 of record OFHU01004417.1, read on the forward strand.
TCTGTCTTTTTCTGAAAAGCACATCTAAAAATCTTCTTCAATTCACTGTAAACAAGTGGTCGTTTTTAAGGGCACTCTTGGACGCTTCCAGCCTCTGTTCAAGTTGTGTCTATGGTCTTGGACTCGAGACTGGAGCTGGAGGAGGGAAACCATTAATATTGATTAAGGGTTTGGAAGCTTGTCTTGAAGAGAGGCTTGAAGAACTGGAACTACGAGAGAAAAGATTGAAGGCAGGGATGAGGCGGTCGCAGCTCTTGAATCTCTTGGAGGCTATTATTAAAGAGGATAATGTACTGATCAGAGTTCAAGGTACTGAGAAGCAGCTTTCAATTGGATTTTTAGAAGCATACTTGGCGGTACTTGACCGCCGAAGAATGGATGCTATTGAATTCTGGTGCTGGAGGAGACTCTTGAGAGTCCCATGGACTGCAAGAAGATCCAACCGATCCATTCTGAAGGAAATCAGCCCTGAGTGCTCACTGGAAGGACAGATCCTGAAGCTGAGGCTCCAAGACTTTGGCCACCTCATGAGAAGAGAAGACTCCCTGATGTTGGGAAAGATGGAGGGCACAAGGAGAAGGGGACGACAGAGGACGAGATGGTTGAAATCAGCCCTGAGTGCTCACTGGAAGGACAGATCCTGAAGCTGGGGCTCCAAGACTTGGGCCACCTCACGAGAAGACTCCCTGATGTTGGGAAAGATGGAGGGCACAAGGAGAAGGGGACAACAGAGAGCGAGATGGTTGGACAGTGTTCTCGAAGGTATCAACATGAGTCTGACCAAATCGCGGGAGGCAGGAGGAGACAGGAGGGCCTGGCGTCCTCTGGTCCATGAGAAGACTCCCTGGAAAAGACCCTGGTGTTGGGAAGGATGGAGGGCAGAAGGAGAAGGAGACGACAGAGGACGAGATGGTGGGACAGTGTTCTTGAAGCTACCAACATGAGTCTGACCAAACTGCGGGAGGCAGGGGAAGACAGGAATGCCTGGCATGCTCTGGTCCATGAGAAGAGAAGACTCCCTGGAGAAGACCCTGATGTTGGGAAAAATGGAGGGCACAAGGAGAAGGGGACGAAAGAGGATGAGATGGTTGGACAAGGTTCTCAAAGCTGCCAACATGAGTCTGACCAAACTGCGGGAGGCAGCGGAAGACAGGAGGGCCTGACGTGCTCTGGTCCGTGGGGTCACCAAGATTCGGACACGACTAAACGACTCATCAACAACAACAACAAGTGATTTTAAGAGTTGTTATATATTTGAAGCAGAGGACCAAGACAAAGAAAATGGCTGCTTACCTGCGTATCATGTGGGTATTCCTGGCTTGCCACTTTGCAGAGCGGGTTGTTCTGTTCGTCCAGATGATGCGGCTGGCTGTTTTGTCCTTCCATAGTAACATCCCAGAGTCTGCCTTTCAGCTCTGCCAAGACAAGAACGCACCCGTGTCAAAGCAAAGGGTACACACATGGCTGGACTCAAGCAGATGAACAGGAAGAACCAAGGAAGGTCACTATTCTGCGGTGATATACATACAACTTCACATTTGAACAGGACTTCTTCCCCATCACAGGGAATTACCTGACCAGTATCACAAGCTCTCTACGTCCCACAAGGACCATATTCTTGATAAAGTAGCTAGCAGAAATATCTGCCCCTTCCACTACACCAGTGGGGTTAAGAGCGGTGGACTTGTAATCCGGTGAACCGGGTTCGCATCCCTTAACCCAGTGTGGTGTAGCAGTTAAGAGCGGTGGCCTCGTAATCCGGTGAACCGGGTTCGTGTCTCCGCTCCTCCACATGCAGCTGCTGGGTGACCTTGGGCTAGTCACACTTCTCTGAAGTCTCTCAGCCCCACTCACCTCACAGAATGGGGGAAGAAGGGAAAGGACAAGGTGAGCCGCTCGGAGACTCCTTCGGGGATATCAAATCCAAACTCTTCTTGTCTTACTCACTCACTCGAAATTACATCACATTTACAGTGTAACATTTCTCCAATAAACTAAAATAAAAACATTCTGCCCCAGTTTTGGAAACTAAAAATCTATCTGAGCTATACCAACATTCAGAGTCGATATGTAAAAGAGAATTTGGGAAACACTGCAATTGCTGGGAATCGGTAGGGGTAAAATCCAGTCCTTTTACGATTGCTTGGTTAAATCTGAAAGTGGAGGGCTAGGGCAGGGGTCAGCAACGTTTTCCAGCCATGGGCTGGTCCACCGGCCTTCAGATCATGTGGAGGGCCAGACTATATTGGGGGGGGGGAATGAATGAATTCCTATGCCCCACAAATAACCCAGAGATGCATTTTAAATAAAAGCACACATTCTACTCATGTAAAAACACCAGGCAGGCCCCACAAATAACCCAGAGATGCATTTCAAATAAAAGGACAGCAAACTTTTTCAGCAGGGGGCCGGCCCGCTGTCCCTCAGACCTTGTGGGGGGCCGGACTATATTTTGAAAAAATATGTGCCCCACAAATAACCCAGAGATGCATTTTAAATAAAAGCACACATTCTACTCATGTAAAAACACCAGGCAGGCCCCACAAATAACCCAGAGATGCATTTTAAATAAAAGGACACATTCTACTCATGTAAAAACACCAGGCAGGCCCCACAAATAACCCAGAGATGCATTTTAAATAAAAGCACACATTCTACTCATGTAAAAACACCAGGCAGGCCCCACAAATAACCCAGAGATGCATTTTAAATAAAAGCACACATTCTGCTCATGTAAAAACACCAGGCAGGCCCCACAAATAAGCCAGAGATGCATTTTAAATAAAAGCACACATTCTACTCATGTAAAAACACCAGGCAGGCCCCACAAATAAGCCAGAGATGCATTTTAAATAAAAGCACACATTCTACTCATGTAAAAACACCAGGCAGGCCCCACAAATAACCCAGAGATGCATTTTAAATAAAAGCACACATTCTACTCATGTAAAAACACCAGGCAGGCCCCACAAATAACCCAGAGATGCATTTTAAATAAAAGCACACATTCTACTCATGTAAAAACACCAGGCAGGCCCCACAAATAACCCAGAGATGCATTTTAAATAAAAGGACACATTCTACTCATGTAAAAACACCAGGCAGGCCCCACAAATAACCCAGAGATGCATTTTAAATAAAAGGACACATTCTACTCATGTAAAAACACCAGGCAGGCCCCACAAATAACCCAGAGATGCATTTTAAATAAAAGGACACATTCTACTCATGTAAAAACACCAGGCAGGCCCCACAAATAACCCAGAGATGCATTTTAAATAAAAGGACACATTCTACTCATGTAAAAACACCAGGCAGGCCCCACAAATAACCCAGAGATGCATTTTAAATAAAAGGACACATTCTACTCATGTAAAAACACAGGCAGGCCCCACAAATAACCCAGAGATGCATTTTAAATAAAAGGACACATTCTACTCATGTAAAAACACCAGGCAGGCCCCACAAATAACCCAGAGATGCATTTTAAATAAAAGGACACATTCTACTCATGTAAAAACACAGGCAGGCCCCACAAATAACCCAGAGATGCATTTGAAATAAAAGCACACATTCTGCTCATGTCAAAACACCAGGCAGGCCCCACAAATAAGCCAGAGATGCATTTTAAATAAAAGGACACATTCTGCTCATGTCAAAACACCAGGCAGGCCCCACAAATAACCCAGAGATGCATTTTAAATAAAAGGACACATTCTGCTCATGTAAAAACACGCTGATTCCCAGACCGTCCACGGGCCGGATTGAGAAGGCGCTTGGGCCACATCCGGCCCATGGGTCTTTTGGTTGCCTACCTATGGGCTAGGGATAACCAGAGAATGAATTTCCATGTGACTGACATGCACAGCTCTGAAAAAGTACACAGGAGAAGGAAAGGAAGCAGGCGAATAGCTGAATTTAAGAAACTGAGAAATCAACAGCCATATCTAAGGATGTCTGTGGTATTTCTCAGTTCTCTGGAGGTGTCAGCATTTTATCACCATCCAGACTGTTTTAGATATTGCAGCAGTTTGTGGGTTTGTGGGTTTTCCGCGTACAACTAGAAAAAGACACTTCTCAAAGAGCACCATGAGTGGGATTTCTGATGTAGAACATTTCATAAAAGCTATACAAATTCTTGGGAGAAATGCCATGACAAACCTAGACAGCAGCTTCAAAAGCAGAGACGTCACCCGGCCGACAAAGGACCGTCTAGTGCAAGAGTCCCCAAACTAAGGACCGGGGGCCGGATGCGGCCCAATCGCCTTCTAAATCCGGCCCGCAGACGGTCCGGGGATCGGCGTGCTTTTACATGAGTAGAATGTGTGCTTTTATTTCAAAAGCACCTCTGGCTTATTTGTGGGGCATAGGAATTTGACGGAGCTGTTCCACCTAGCCTTTGGGTTGGTTTCAGTTTAACCCTGACGTTTCGTTCTTTTGGTGTGATTGGTGGGCTACTTAAAAATGAGGCTGCAGTTTAGATTTAATTTTAAATTGTATTTTAATCTGTATTTTAATGAACTGTTTTATGTTTTTGTTGTGATTTTATTGGTGTTAGCCGCCCTGAGCCCGGTTTGGCGGGGAAGGGCGGGGTATAAATAAAATTTTATTATTATTATTATTATTATTATTATTATTATTATTAGAGATTTCAGAGTTGCCTACGTGCAGAAATGCAGCTGTCTTATCTCCAAGCAATTAAGCAATTAACCCAGATCTGCTCTCTCTCAGACCCTTAGAAACGACCTGTGATTGGTCAATGAGTGCCTGATAAGGTGAGCTCTGTGTGAGAGCTGTGTGGTTAGAGTGGTTAGTGTAGAGAGAGAGAGAGAGACAGAGAGGAAAGATTTTATGTTTTGTTTCTTTTATTTTGTAAAGTCTGTAAATAGTAACTTATGGATGCTAGTTGCTTCAATCAATAAATACTGTATATAGTTATCCAGTGAGTTGCTGAGTTCCTGCGTTGAGCTGTCTAGTCAATTTCACAACAGCCAGAAGCTTCCAGAAAAGTCTGCGTCTAACTCTGCGGTGTCCAGGAATACGTTATACTCCTGACACTAAATCTTAAGAATTATTATTATTATATTTTTTTCCAAAATATAGTCGGGACCACCACAAGGTCAGAGGGACAGGGGACCGGACCCCTGCTGAACAAGTCTAGTTTAGTTCAAGCTATGGTTTTCCCAGTATTGATGTACGGAAGTGAGAGCTGGACCATCAAGAAGGCTGATCGCCGGAAAAGGGATGCTTCTGAATGATGGTGCTGGAGGAGACTCTTGAGAGTCCCATGGACTGCGAGAAGATCCGACCGAAAAATACGGTACCTAGATTTTCACGGTCAAAGTGTTGCAACGCCAGATTTCATGAATATCTGTCGTTGAAAGAAATAATGAGTTACAGGTAGGTAGCCGTGTTGGTCTGCCATAGTCAAAACAAAATAAAAAATAAAAAAAAATTCCTTCCGGTAGCATCTTAGAGACCAACTAACTTTGTTCTTGGTGTGAGCTTTCGTGTGCATGCACACTTCTTCAGATATGCACACATCTTCAGATAGTGAGAAAGTGGCTCTGGGATTTCTAACTTTCTAATGCTGGCGTTTGAACTGAAGGTGAGGTTTAGCTCATTGCTTCTGTTCGATACTCTGATAAAGGTAAAGGGACCCCTGACCGTTAGGTCCAGTCGCGGACGACTCTGGGGTTGCGGCGCTCATCTCGCTTTACTGGCCGAGGGAGCCGGCGTCCGGCTTCCGGGTCATGTGGCCGGCAGGACGAAGCCGCTTCGGGCGAACCAGAGCAGCGCACGGAAACGCCGTCGACCTTCCCGCCGGAGCGGGACCTATTGATCTGCTTGCACTTTTGACGTGCTTTCGAACGGCTCGGTGGGCAGGAGCAGGGACCGAGCGGCGGGAGCTCGCCCCGTCATTGCGGGGATTCGAACCGCCGACCTTCTGACCGGCAAGCCCTGGGCTCCGTGGTTTAGACCGCAGCGCCGCCCGTACGGCACCCCGGAACGGATCGGCTCCGTAACACGAGGTACCGCTGTAATGGGCTTAGGCCACCGATTTGAATTTTGAGATGCAACACGAAGATCTCCGAAAGACGCTTTAGCAAGTTGCGTTGGTAAAAATGAAGCAATTCTCATTCTCCTACGCAAACAGGCAGATAATAGGGGAGTGTGTTTGTGCGCAGGAGCGCTGGATTTCTACACAAATTTCCGTTTTGGATTAAACCTTGTTCCCTCTCGATCCTCCTGTTTTTGAGTATTCCAGAAATTGTGCGCAATACCGTCTTTCTCCATTTACGGGTGAAACTCGGAAAAATGAGAATATCGTGGGAAAGTCCATTTATGTAAGCAATTGTTTTCGTTAGCTACTGGAGTTTAATAGATGAGATAGACTCGTGACATGCCAAGCGAGATATGTCCAGCCTTTGCTTGTTATAATCGTGATGATTATGGCGCACAGCTGATGAAAAACCCCAAGTTGAAATTGTGAATTTGGGGCCCTGTATCTCATCTATTAGTTTCCCCTTTTAAGTTGAATTACTGAAAGAAACGAACCTTTCCACGATACTCTCATTTTCAGAGTTTCACCTGTATCTCATCAATTAGTTTCCCCTTTTAAGTTGAATTCCTGAAAGAAACGAACCTTTCCACAATATTCCAATTTTCCCAATTTCACCTGTATCTCCATCTCCATCGTGCCATGAGTCTGTCTCATATATTTCACCTTTTAAGTTGAATTACTGAAAGAAGTGAACCTTTCCACAATATTCTAATTTTGCAAGTTTCACCTCTATCTCATCAATTAGTTTCACCTTTTAAGTTGAATTCCTGGAAGAAACAAACCTTTCCACGATATTCTAATTTTTGGAGTTTCACCTGTATCAAATCTATTAGTTTCACCTTTTAAGGCAGTGTTTTTCAACCTTTTTTGGGCAAAGGCACACTTGTTTCATGAAAAAAATCACGAGGCACACCACCATTAGAAAATGTTAAAAAATTTAACTCTGTGCCTATATTGACTATATATAACGTAATTTTACCACGGCACACCAGGCAATATCTCGCGGCACACTAGTGTGCCGCGGAACAGTGGTTGAAAAACACTGTTTTAAGGGGACTCAAAATTAAGAAAATGCACTACACACTATCTGTGTAGAAGACGAGCCCTTATTTTAAACTTCAAAAATTTAGGGGGAGGGGATATAGTCTCATAAATTTAAAAAATACGGTTTATTTTTCTGAACATTCTGAACGGTGCACCTCTGTCAAGTGGGAAATCTCAGGCGCTGAACAGCTCTGCGGGTACCTCATTATGGTGCTTAAATTCAGTGTTTTTAGAGCTGGAAAATTTTGCCTTTTAGATTACCTGAAACGCTTGAAGATTTGGCATGGCTACTGCTCGGCGGCGCTGTGAGCAGCGGAGAGGGCTGAGCGCCGGCCATATGGAGAACAGCTGGATATACACAGCAAGAGGATAGGTGTGTTGGCATAGGGAAACCGACATTCTTGCTGCTGCGCATTCTGCTGGGGAGGTATTCATGTTTGTTCATCGGGGAGAATAATTTGGCCTGTGGACGCGTTGCAGGCGTCCAAAGCTACGCGCTTATTATACCTTATTAAGCTGATCACAGCTGTTATCGAGGCGGATTTGGAAAGGGACCGTGCATTGAGCAAACAAGATGAATTTTAACAGGGAGAAATGTCAAGTGCTACACTTGGGCAAGAAAAAATGAAAGGCACAAATACAGGATGGGTGACACCTGGCTTGAGAGCAGTGGATCTAAAAGGAGTCTTGGTAGACCACAAACTTGACATGAGTCAACAGTGTGATGCAGCAGCTAAAAAAGCCAATGCAATTCTGGGCTGCATCAATAGGAGTATAGCATCTAGATCAAAGGAAGAAGAAAAAGAGGAGAAGGAGGAGGAGGAGTCTTGGTAGACCATCAATTGACCTGAGTCGACAGGTGATGCAGCAGCTAAAAAAGCCAATGCATTTCTGGGCTGCGTCAATAGGAGTATAGCGTCTAGATCAAGGGAAGAAGAAGAAGAGGAGAAGGAGGAGGAGATGGAGGAGGAGGAGTCTTGGTAGACCATCAATTGACCTGAGTCGACAGGGTGATGCAGCGCTAAAAAAGCCAATGCATTTCTGGGCTGCGTCAATAGGAGTATAGCGTCTAGATCAAGGGAAGTAATAGTACCACTATATTCTGCTCTGGTCAGACCTCACCTGGAATACTGTGTCCAGTTCTGGGCACCACAGTTCAAGAAGGATACTGACAAGCTGGAACGTGTCCAGAAGAGGGCAACCAAAATGGTCCAAGGCCTGGAAACGATGCCTTATGAGGAACGGCTTAGGGAGCTGGGTATGTTTAGCCTGGAGAAGAGAAGGTTAAGGGGTGATATGATAGCCATGTTCAAATATATCAAAGGATGTCATATAGAGGAGGGTGAAAGGTTGTTTTCTGCTGCTCCAGAGAAGCGGACACGGGGCAATGGATTCAAACTACAAGAAAGAAGATTCCACCTAAACATTAGGAAGAACTTCCTGACAGTGAAGAGCTGTTCGGACAGTGGAATTTGCTGCCAAGGAGTGTGGTGGAGTCTCCTTCTTTGGAGGTCTTGAAGCGGAGGCTTGACAGCCATCTGTCAGGAATGCTTGGATGGTGTTTCCTGCTTGGCAGGGGGTTGGACTGGATGGCCCTTGGGGTCTCTTCCAACTCTAGGATTCTATGCTTCTCGCAGCTAGGGAACAGCCAGAAGGCCCTCGGGAGATGGACCCCGGTGTCCGGGGTAGAGATGCTCCTTCAGGTATACTGGACCGAGGCTGTTTAGGGCTTTCAAGGTCAGCACCAACACTTTGAATTGTGCTCGGAAATGTCCTGGGAGCCATCTGTCAGGAATGCTTTGATGGTGTTTCCTGCTTGGATGGCCCTTGGGGTCTCTTCCAACTCTAGGATTCTATGAGCATCTATCAGGGTGCATCAGTGATGAGCAGAGGCTGCTGTTACTTAACAGGTATCCTGTAACTAATTATATTGGGCTTCGCTACCAAGCGCCTTGGGCATTTCCGCCTTCTGATGAGCACCTGTCTGGTTTCTGCAGGGGGTAGGGAAAGCTTTGCCGGAATATTTGCTGGAATATCGCTCTTAGGAGAAGCGTTTGCATGTGTGGGTAAGCGACGGTCCGAGCTCACGGAGGGAGTCCAAAATTGTACTTGCCTACTGTGATTGATGGCAGAAAGTGGGGAGGAATTAAAAGCAAAATAATAAATAATAATAATTCCTTCCAGTAGCACCTTAGAGACCAACTCAGTTTGTTCTTGGTATGAGCTTTTATGTGCATGCGCACTTCACTACAGTACTTTGGCCACCTCATCAGAAGAGAAGACTCCCTGGAAAAGACCCTGATGTTGGGAAAGATGGAGGGCACAAGGAGAAGGGGACGACAGAGGACGAGATGGCCACCTCATGAGAAGAGAAGACTCCCTGGAGAAGACCCTGATGTTGGGAAAGATGGAGGGCACAAGGAGAAGGGGACGACAGAGGACGAGATGGCCACCTCATGAGAAGAGAAGACTCCCTGGAGAAAGACCCTGATGTTGGGAAAGATGGAGGGCACAAGGAGAAGGGGACGACAGAGGACGAGATGAGATGGTTGGACAGTGTTCTCGAAGCTACTAGCATGAGTTTGGCCAAACTGCGAGAGGCAGTGAAGGATAGGCGTGCCTGGCGTGCTCTGGTCCATGGGGTCACGAAGAGTCGGACACGACTGAACGGCTGAACAACAACAAATGGCAGACCAACACGGCTACCCACCTGTAACAGAAGCTGAATGGTTAGGTTCAAGTATATTTGTCAAGTGCTAGACAGTATCAGTCTGCTTGCAACGAACTGGTTGTGTACTTCCACCAAGAAGAAGTGAGAGAGCGTGGAGCCAGAAGCTGGTTGCGTCTTTCCTGTTTGCGGGGAGGCACCGCGGTTTAACGCAATTACGTTCCACAAGAAGGCATACATCACTGTTTACTTGCTTTGCCAAAGCTCTTCGGAATGATGGATGAGATTTAAAGGTTGATCAGACTAAATTGCCGCGAGAATACTAACGACGGAGATATTTCTTTTGCGAAACATTCCCGGCTGTGGCATAAGTGCTGCAAGATAATGGACAATAAAAGTCACTCGGAAATAAGTCTCTCCCAGGGTAGGGCCGCTGCGTCTTGTCACACACGTACGGAGCTAGGGTATAATGTGATCACAAGCTAGGGCCATGATTTAAATATATCCGCCATCTTCTACAGCATCTTGACAAGATTTATTTTATGAGACAGGAAGAGAGAGAACATTATCAGGCAGCGGAGAGAGAGAACAGGAGGCAGAATCGTTTTGGCGCTTCGTCTTCAAAATCGTTTGAATCACTTTGTTCTTTCATGGGTGTCAGGAAACCCCCCTCCCCGCGGCTGGGAGAGTCGCGGGAGCGTTTGCAGTATAGGGAACCCCCCAAGCTATTCACCAGCTCGTCCTCCCCCTCCTCAACCGGAAGTGACCATTCCTCCGGTGGGGAGGGGGAGTCAGAGGCAGGAAGGCGGTGCAGGGGCTCTGAGAGGATCGCGGAGCCTCGGCGCCGAGGGGAAAGCGGGTCAGGTTCCCACGCTCCGAGGGCGCAGGCAGGAAGGACGTGGAAGGGGGAGGCGGGGGTTCAGAATCCCGCGCCTCTTTTGCTGGACAAAGAACCGGAAGGGGTCATTCCTGGACTCTGCGGAGGGATGAGATGGACGTTTGATCTTTTGCGTGGAAGGGGGAGGCGGGGGTTCGCCTCTTTTGCTGGACAAAGAACCGGAAGGGGTCATTCCTGGACTCTGCGGAGGGATGAGATGGACGTTTGATCTTTTGCTCCACTGTACACGTTGTTGTTTTTTGTTGTTCAGTCGTTCAGTCGTGTCCGACTCTTCGTGACCCCATGGACCAGAGCACGCCAGGCACGCCTATCCTCCACTGCCTCTCGCAGTTTGGCCAAACTCATGTTAGTCGCTTCGAGAACACTGTCCAACCATCTCGTCCTCTGTCGTCCCCTTCTCCTTGTGCCCTCCATCTTTCCCAACATCAGGGTCTTTTCCAGGGAGTCTTCTCTTCTCATGAGGTGGCCAAAGTACTGGAGCCTCAGCTTCAGGATCTGTCCTTCTAGTGAGCACTCAGGGCTGATTTCTTTAAGAATGGATAGGTTTGATCTTCTTGCAGTCCATGGGACTCTCAAGAGTCTCCTCCAGCACCATAATTCAAAAGCATCAATTCTTCGGCGATCAGCCTTCTTTATGGTCCAGCTCTCACTTCTGTACATTACTACTGGGAAAACCATAGCTTTAACTATACGGACCTTTGTCGGCAGGGTGATGTCTTTGCTTTTTAAGATGCTGTCTAGGTTGTACACTGTACATAGCTGTACACAATAAAGAACTTCGTTTTAGAAGTTCAGCGTCTGGCGTGTTACTCATGAGCAACCACTGAACGTCCTTACAATGGTAAAGGTAAAGGGACCCCGGACCGTTAGGTCCAGCCACGGACGACTCTGGAGTTGCAGCGCTCATCTCGCTTTATGGCCGAAGGAGCCAGCGTACAGCTTCCGGGTCATGTGGCCAGCATGACTAAGCCGCTTCTGGCGAACAGAGCAGCGCACGGAAACGCCATTTGCCTTCCCACCAGAGCGGTACCTATTTATCTACTTGCATTTTTGACGTGCTTTCAAACTGTTAGGTTGGCAGGAGCAGGTACCGAGCGACGGGAGCTCACCCCGTCATTGCGGGGATTCGAACCGCCGACCTGCTGATCGGCAAGCCCGAGGCTCTGTGGTTTTACCCCAGTTAAAAGGCGTTCTGCTTCTTGTAAAAATATCTTCCACCTGATTGCCAAATGCATTCTTGCGAAAAGAAAGCCTACAGATTGCAATTGACCTTGTAAGTGTCTTCCACACTTGTGATTTCTGCAAAACTTTAGTATTAAGTGAGACCGAAACACTGCTCACTGAGTGGAAGCACTGTAAAGTATTTCAGTTTCAATGAGCTGCCCTTTGTTTTGGCTGACAAAGCATAAAATGTCACTTTGCTATTGATTTATCAAGGTTTTTTTCCCCTTATCGCCAACCTGTAGCTGAAAAAGCGTGTGCTGTGGAGGAGTTAAAGAAGCTTTTAATGAGGGTGGAAGATGAGGGCGCAAAATATGGTCTGAAGCTCAACGTCAAAAAAACTCAGATCATGGCCACGGGTCACATCACCTCCTGGCAAATAGAAGGGGAAGAAATGGAGGCAGGGAGAGATTGGACTTTCTTGGGCTCCATGATCACTGCGGACGGTGACAGCAGTCACGAAATTAGAAGACGCCTGCTTCTTGGGAGGAAAGCAATGACAAACCTAGACAGCATCTTAAAAAGCAGAGACATCACCTTGCCGACAAAGGTCCGTATAGTTAAAGCTATGGTTTTCCCAGTAGTGATGTATGGAAGTGAGAGCTGGACCATAAAGAAGGCTGATTCGCCGAAGAATTGATGCTTTTGAATTATGGTGCTGGAGGAGACTCTTGAGAGTCCCATGGACTGCAAGAAGATCAAACCTATCCATTCTGAAGGAAATCAGCCCTGAGTGCTCACTGGAAGGACAGATCCTGAAGCTGAGGCTCCAAGACTTTGGCCACCTCATGAGAAGAGAAGACTCCCTGGAAAAGACCCTGATGTTGGGAAAGATGGAGGGCACAAGGAGAAGGGGACGACAGAGGATGAGATGTTGGACAGTGTTCTCAAAGCTGCCAACATGAGTCTGACCAAACTGCGGGAGGCAGGGGAAGACAGGAGGGCCTGGCGTGCTCTGGTCCATGAGAAGAGAAGACTCCCTGGAAAGACCCTGATGTTGGGAAAGATGGAGGGCACAAGGAGAAGGGGACGACAGAGGATGAGATGGTTGGACAGTGTTCTCAAAGCTACCAACATGAGTCTGACCAAACTGCGGGAGGCAGTGGAAGACAGGAGTGCCTGGCGTGCTCTGGTCCATGGGGTCATGAAGAGTCGGACACGACTAAACGACGACAAGAATTGCACCTCAGAAATGTAAGAGCAACCTGTTTTAAGCCGTGGACTGCAAAAAGGCCACAATTTTTTAAAATAGAGATTCAATATTAAACACTAGAAGGAGAACAGGGTTCTAAGGGGAAAACGCTGATGAAGTTGTTCTCGAGGGTCGCCCTATCCTTCAATTATACAGCCAAACAATCACTGCAAGACCATGCAGTTCACAGTAACTTAGCGGGTGGCGCTGTGGGTTAAGCCACAGAGCCTAGGGCTTGGCGATCAGAAGGTAGGCGGTTCGAATCCCCGCAACAGGGTAAACTCCCGTTGCTCGGTCCCTGCTCCTGCCAACCTAGCAGTTCAAAAGCACATCAAAGTGCAAGTAGATAAATAGGTACCGCTCCGGCGGGAAGGTAAACGGCGTTTCCGTGCGCTGCTCTGGTTCGCCAGAAGCGGCTTAGTTCTGCCGGCCACATGACCCGGAAGCTGGACGCCGGCTCCCTTGGCCAGTAACATGAGATGAGCGCCGCAACCCGAGAGTCGTCCACGACTGGACCTAATGGTCATAGAATCATAGAGTTGGAAGAGACCACAAGGGCCATCCAGTCCAACCCCCTGCCAAGCAAGTCAGGGGTCCCTTTACCTTTACCAGAGCATCAACAGAAGTAATGAGCTTTTGTTCAAACACCAGCATTCGAAAGTTAAGGTAAAAAAACAAAGAGAAATCCCAGATCCACTTTCTAACAACAACAATAATAATAATAGTAATAATAATTTTTTTAGTTGTACCCCGCCCATCGGGCCGGGTCCCCCCAGCCACTCTGGGCGGCTTCCAACAAATATTAAAATACATTAAAATATCACAGATTAAAAACTTCCCTAAACAGGGCTGCCTTCAGGTATTTTCTGAATGTCAAGTAGTTGTTTATCTCTTTGACCTCTGATGGGAGGGCGTTCCACAGGGCGGGCGCCACTACCGAGAAGGCCCTCTGCCTGGTTCCCTGTAGCTTTTGCTTCTCGCAGTGAGGGAACCGCCAGAAGGCCCTCGGCGCTGGATCTCAGTGTCCGGGCTGAATGATGGGGGTGGAGACGCTCCTTCAGGTATACAGGACCTGAAGATGTGTGCATATCTGAAGAAGTGTGCATGCACACGAAAGCTCATACCAAGAACAAACTTAGTTGGTCTCTAAGGTGCTACTGGAAGGAATTTTTTTTTATTTTTTATTTTGTTTTGACTATGGCAGACCAACACGGCTACCTACCCGTAACTCATTATTTCTGTCATCGACAGATATTCATGAAATCTGGCGTTGCAACAGCTGTAATTCACTGTTCCATACTTGGAACCCAAAGGATGTTATATCAGCCAATGTGAAGTTAGAGAGAGTTGGCTCCCTCTAGAAATCAGAAAAACAACAACCGCTACTAGCCTATATTTAAATATTTGTGGCAGGTTTCCCATCCCGTTTGAAAGAAATTCGCCACCCAGCTCATGTTTACGTTCCTGCCTTAAGTCAGCAAGATTAATCTTTCAACAGAAAGATAGTTAAGATGTTTCTACGCCGCATTTACTCATTCACAAAAAAGCTACAACGGACACAACATCGTTCTGGAGAGTGCTATCATCATTTTCGCCTGCCAGGACATGGAAGCAGGACGTTTGGGTAGAGGTTTTGTAACCATCAAAAATGAACTTCCTCCATGTATTCGTTTCCACCACTTTCCTGTAATACAGATCAAGGATGACCAAATAAATGTGAGCTATCGTTACAGGCCAATTTAAAATGGCCTCAAATGACCCTTCCACATTTTACTCAAATTTTGGTGCTTTTGCTTGTTTTAAAGCTGCCCATATCATTTACAAGGGAAAAAAGAAAAGTAGTGTTGTTGTTGTTGTTTAGTCGCGTCCGACTCTTCGTGACCCCGTGGACCAGAGCACGCCAGGCCCTCCTGTCTTCCACTGTCTCCCGCAGTTTGGTCAGACTCATGTTGGTAGCTTCGAGAACACTGTCCAACCATCTCGTCCTCTGTCGTCCCCTTCTCCTTGTGCCCTCCATCTTTCCCACATCAGGGTCTTTTCCAGGGAGTCTTCTCTTCTCGTGGACCAGAGTACGCCAGGCCCTCCTGTCTTCCCCTGCCTCCCGCAGTTTGGTCAGACTCATGTTGGTAGCTTCGAGAACACTGTCCAACCATCTCGTCCTCTGTCGTCCCCTTCTCCTTGTGCCCTCCATCTTTCCCAACATCAGGGAGTCTTCTCTTCTCATGAGGTGGCCAAAGTCTTGGAGCCTCAGCTTCAGGATCTGTCCTTCCAGTGAGCCCTCAGGGCTGATTTCCTTCAGAATGGATCGGTTGGATCTTCTCGCAGTCCATGGGACTCTCCAGAGTCTCCTCCAGCGCCAGAATTCAAAAGCATCCATTCTTTGGCGATCAGCCTTCTTGATGGTCCAGCTCTCACTTCCATACATCACAACTGGGAAAACCTTCACTTTAACTATACGGACCTTTGTGAGCAAGGTGGACATATGGAAGAAGTGAATAATCAAGAGGAGTTCTACATTACTCAGTTACTGTGGTAAAATAAGATGTATTCCGTTTTGGCTTATGGAACACTACTGCTTCAGGGATGTTCCCTGCTCCTGTGGCCTCTTTAAGTAATAAATGTATGTAGAAGTCTTGAGTAAAATAATTTACCGTATTTTTCACTCTATGATACGCACTTTTTTGCTCCGAAAAAGTAAGGGGAAATATCTGTGCGTCTTATGGAGCGAATGGTGGTCCCTGGAGCTGAATTGCCCAGGGGCCAAAAGAGGATCGTGCTTTTTATTTTACAAAGAGAAAAGGGGGTGTTGAAAGGACCCCGCTCAGCAGCTGATCAGCAAGAGATCGGGAGAGAGATAAGAGTCCCGGCTCCCTTTCAGCCCCGCCCTCCATTGTTGAATGTGCTGCAGAGGGAGGTTGTTTGTTTCCCCAGCGACATGTGACTGGCTGATTAGATTATCTGTCTGGAAACTGTAGAAAAGGCTCCCTTTCCTTTAGAAGCTGCAGAAATGTGAGTTGAACCCCATAAAAACGGGGCTTTTCCTCTTTGCTTTTCCCCCTTTGCAAAAGGAGCTTTGCTTTTCCCCCTTTGCAAAAAAAGCTGCAAAACTTTTAGCTGATCCTCAAAAAAACCAGGGCTTTTCCCTTTGCAAAAAAGCTGCAAAACTTTTAGCTGATCCTCAAAAAAACAGGGCTTTTCCCTTTGCAAAAAAAGCTGCAAAACTTTTAGCTGATCCTCAAAAAAACAGGGCTTTTCCCTTTGCAAAAAAGCTGCAAAACTTTAGCTGATCCTCAAAAAAACCAGGGCTTTTCCCTTTGCAAAAAAAGCTGCAAAACTTTTAGCTGATCCTCAAAAAACAGGGCTTTTAGAGGAGGAAAACCAGAAAAATATTTTTTTTTCTTGTTTCCTCCTCTAAAAACGAGGTGCGCCCTATGGTCCGGCGCACCCTATGGAGCGAAAAATACGGTATCTTGTGGGAGTGGAGTCTTCTTTGGGAATACAATCTCAAACTGAAAACTAATAAAATACACAAGGAGAGACTATAAAAATTACAAGATCCGTTCCGATTAGTTTTTAAGCTCTCTTTAGTCAAGCAGGCTGTGAGATCCCAACCATTTTCAGTTAGGGTTATCTTTTTAAGACTTTCCATCTTCTTCCTTCCCACCAGCGGCCAGATTTTGCTTTTCTCTTCAAAATTTCATACTGCGCTGTAGGTCTAGGGAAAGCTAAGCGGAAAATTTGATTCCGTGACCAAATCATGAGTGTCTGCAGAAAAAAATCTCACCTGGATGCTAGTTCCTGACATTCGTGCCATGCTAGGAAATTTTTTAAGAAAAAGCCTAGTGTAGCACTCTTGTGCCGAAATAGATTTCTTCAGTTATCTGGGAACGTTGAAGTGTAGTCTTCAGGGTTTTCCTCTCTTATGGCTGCCCCTTGTATACCCTGTAAGATGAAACTTCTGGCAAAAGCCGCAATCACAGCATCTCTTTGAGTGTCTAATAAGTCCCCCAAGGAGTTGCTTTCCTCTCTTTTCGGTGGAAAACTAATTCTTTCTCACGGAGGACAGCAACTTGTGTGATATTCTTGGGTGTACAACACACCGCAGAGAGTTCGGTGCCGGCTAATGCAACAGTATTTATAACCCTCGCAAAGACATAGCTGTTCCTTTGAATCGCCGGTGGTGTAAGAAAGTCTCAGGGAAGGGGGCTTCCATTTGTATACGTCTGTCTTTCCCACAACCCTTCAATGTATAAGAAAAATGCAGCGTTGAAGGCCCTTTATCCTCAGACATTCTGCAATAACTGCACGCAGCACAGTATTTTTCACTCCATAAGACGCGCCTAGTTTTTAAAGTAGGAAAGGGGGAGCGCCCTGCTTTTTTGAGGATCAGATGAAAGTGGTGCAGCTTTTTTTGCAAAGGGAAAAGCCCTGTTTTTTTGAGGATCAGCTCAAAGTTTTGCAGCTTTTTTTGCAAAGGGAAAAGCCCTGTTTTTTTGAGGATCAGCTCAAAGTTTTGCAGCTTTTTTTGCAAAGGGAAAAGCCCTGTTTTTTGAGGATCAGCTGAAAGTGGTGCAGCTTTTTTTGCAAAGGGAAAAGCCCTGTTGTTTTTTTTGAGGGCAGGAGGGCCTGACATGCTCTGGTCCATGAGACGAGAAGACTCCCTGGAAAAGACCCTGGTGCTGGGAAAGATGGAGGGCCGACAGAGGACGAGATGGTGGGACAGGGTTCTCGAAGCTACCAACATGAGTCTGACCAAACTACTGGAGGCAGCGGAAGACAGGAGGGCCTGGCGTGCTCCGGTCCATGGGGTCACGAAGAGTCGGACATGACTAAACAACAAGGCAGCTTCACATTAGTTCAACAAGGCAGCTTCACATTAGTGCAGATCCCATATACGGGACTTCATGTTGTTGTTGTTCAGTCGTTCAGTCGTGTCCGACTCTTCGTGACCCCATGGACCAGAGCACGCCAGGCACGCCTATCCTTCACTGCCTCTCGCAGTTTGGCCAAACTCATGTTAGTAGCTTCGAGAACACTGTCCAACCATCTCATCCTCTGTCGTCCCCTTCTCCTTGTGCCCTCCATCTTTCCCAACATCAGGGTCTTTTCTAGGGAGTCTTCTCTTCTCATGAGGTGGCCAAAGTACTGGAGCCTCAACTTCAGGATCTGTCCTTCAGTGAGCACTCAGGGCTGATTTCTTTAAGAATGGATAGGTTTGATCTTCTTGCAGTCCATGGGACTCTCAAGAGTCTCCTCCAGCACCATAATTCAAAAGCATCCATTCGTCGGCGATCAGCCTTCTTGATGGTCCAGCTCTCTTTATGATCCCTTCATGGATCACTGCCTTGCCGTTGCGAAGGAGCTTGAATTACTCAGGGAAGCTATGGACAGGTCATAGTGGAGAGTTTGGACCAAACGTGATCCACCTGGAGGAGGAACTGGCAAGCCACTCCAGTATCCCTGCCAAGAAAACTCCACGGACAAAGACAACGGGACTTCATAGAGTCTATGAAGTACGACATCAAAGAAGAAGAATTCAACCTCAAGCCTCAATCACTAAGCGGGAAGAAAGCCTGAAGAATCAAATGAAGCAGGTAAAAAAATTACACTCCGCATTGTACTGTCGGATGGTAATGTTTTTATAGCTGACAAGATGTTATAAATTGGAGTAATTGACCTGTGAAAGCCGTAAGAAGCTCAAGCGAGTTAAAAAATTATCCTATAAACACCATAAAGATTAACAGATCTTTTAGACTCACCTGAGAAGCGCTTACGCTAAGTACGATGATTATGGTAACCGAGTTTATTTACTAATGTCGGGCTGACTTCAATATATACAACTTGCCGCAAAAAGCAGATCTGGTTCTTAATCCTCTGAGAGCTCAAAGTCACCGCTTAGATTTTCCAAACTGATTAAACGGTCTGCAAAGGAAAGGGGAGAGAAAACACACTATTCGTTTCTGATGTACGAAGAGCTCTACATACCATATTTTTTCGCTCCATAAGACGCACTTTTTTTCCTCCCAAGAAGTAAGGGGAAATGTCTGTGCGTCTTAGAATCATAGAGTTGGAAGAGACCAAGGGCCATCCAGTCCAACCCCCTGCCAAGCTCTTCTGGAGCGAATGGTGGTCCCTGGAGCCGAATTGCCCGGGGCCAAAAGCAAATCCAGCTTTTTTAAAAAAAAGAAAGAGAGAGAAGGGAGTGTTGAAAGGACCCCGCTCAGCAGCTGATCAGCAGGAGATTGGGAGAGACTTGCCCGGGCCTCCATTGTTGAATGTGCCTGCAGAGGGAGGTTGTTTGTTCCCCCAGCGACATGGGACTGGCTGATTAGATTATCTTTCTGCAAACTGTAGAAAGGGCTCCTTAAGAATCTGCAGAAATGTGAGTTGAACCCCATAAAAATGGGGCTCTTCCTCTTGCTTTTCCCCCTTTGCAAAAGCTTTGCTTCCCCCCTTTGCAAAAAAGCTTTGCTTTTCCCCCTTTGCAAAAAAGCTTTGCTTCCCCCCTTTGCAAAAAAGCTTTGCTTCCCCCCCCTTTGCAAAAAAGCTTTGCTTTCCCCCTTTGCAAAAAAGCTTTGCTTCCCCCCTTTGCAAAAAAGCTTTGCTTTTCCCCCTTTGCAAAAGCTTTGCTTTCCCCCCTTTGCAAAAAAGCTTTGCTTTCCCCCTTTGCAAAAAAGCTTTGCTTTCCCCCCTTTGCAAAAGCTTTGCTTCCCCCCTTTGCAAAAAAGCTTTGCTTTCCCCCTTTGCAAAAAAGCTTTGCTTTCCCCCTTTGCAAAAAAGCTTTGCTTTCCCCCCTTTGCAAAAAAGCTTTGCTTTCCCCCTTTGCAAAAAAGCTTTGCTTTCCCCTTTGCAAAAAAGCTTTGCTTCCCCTTTGCAAAAAAGCTTTGCTTTCCCCCCTTTGCAAAAAAAGCTTTGCTTTCCCACTTTGCAAAAAAAGCTTTGCTTTCCCCCCTTTGCAAAAAAAGCTTTGCTTTTCCCCCTTTGCAAAAAAAGCTGCACAAATCTGAGCTGATCCTCAAAAAACCAGGGCTTTTCCCTTTGCAAAAAAAGCTGCACAAATTTGAGCTGATCCTCAAAAAACCAGGGCTTTCCCCCTTTCCTCCTCTAAAAACTAGGTGCGTCTTAAGGAGCGAAAAATACGGTGAATGTTTTACTATGGTGAGATCAGCCGGGCCCAAATGGGAGTCCGAAACGCACTCCGTCAACACGATCTTGCACCCAATGATACCTCCTTCTTCTCTGGGAACAAAGATTAAGCACAGGTTGTTGAGTGAGAAAATGAAAGACTAGGAGACCAAGAGTTTTTCATGGATTCTCTGGGACTGAGTAATTACCTTGTTTCTGTCAAGGAGCAAGTTCCCCACAAATCTGACTGAAAAGCGGGAACGGGGTTTGACTAATTGTGCCCTAAAGCCTGGAACTTCTAGAATCACGGGCCGTGGCTGGTCTTTTTTGACAATAATGTAAATAGAAAGCATCTTAAAAAGCAGAGACATGACCTTGCCGACACAGTTCAAGCGATGGTTTCCCCAGTAGCGATGTATGGAAGGGAGAGCTGGACCATCAAGAAGGCTGATCGCCGACGAATGGATGCTTTTGAATTCTGGTGTAGAAGGAGACTCTTGAGAGTCCCACGGACTGTGAGGAGATCAAACCGATCCATTCTGAAGGAAATCAGCCCAGAGTGCTCAACGGAAGGACAGATCCTGAAACTGAGGCTCCAAGACTTGGGCCACCTCATGAGAAGAGAAGACTCCCTGGAAAAGACCCTGATGTTGGGAAAGATGGAGGGCACAAGGAGAAGGGGACGACAGAGGACGAGATGGTTGGACAGTGTTCTCGAAGCTACCAACATGAGTCTGACCAAACTGCGGGAGGCAGGGGAAGACAGGAGTGCCTGGCGTGCTCTGGTCCATGAGAAGAGAAGACTCCCTGGAAAAGACCCTGATGTTGGGAAAGATGGAGGGCACAAGGAGAAGGGGACGACAGAGGCGAGATGGTTGGACAATGTTCTCAAAGATATCAACATGAGTCTGACCAAATAGCGGGAGGCAGTGGAAGACAGGAGGGCCTGGCGTGCTCTGGTCCATGAGAAGAGAAGACTCCCTGGAAAGACCCTGATGTTGGGAAGGATGGAGGGCACAAGGAGAAGGGGACGACAGAGGACGAGATGGTTGGACAGTGTTCTCGAAGATACCAACATGAGTCTGACCAAATGCGGGAGGCAGTGGAAGACAGGAGTGCCTGGCGTGCTCTGGTCCATGAGAAGAGAAGACTCCTGGAAAAGACCCTGATGTTGGGAAAGATGGAGGGCACAAGGAGAAGGGGACGACAGAGGACGAGATGGCCACCTCATGAGAAGAGAAGACTCCCTGGAAAAGACCCTGATGTTGGGAAAGATGGAGGGCACAAGGAGAAGGGGACGACAGAGGATGAGATGGTGGACAGTGTTCTCGAAGCTACCAACATGAGTCTGACCAAACTGCGGGAGGCAGGGAAGACAGGAGGGCCTGGCGTGCTCTGGTCCATGAGAAGAGAAGACTCCCTGGACAAGACCCTGATGTTGGGAAGGATGGAGGGCACAAGGAGAAGGGGACGACAGAGGACGAGATGGCCACCTCATGAGAAGAGAAGACTCCCTGGAGAAGACCCTGATGTTGGGAAAGATGGAGGGCACAAGGAGAAGGGGACGACAGAGGACGAGATGGCCACCTCATGAGAAGAGAAGACTCCCTGGAGAAGACCCTGATGTTGGGAAAGATGGAGGGCACAAGGAGAAGGGGACGACAGAGGACGAGATGGCCATACTCATGAGAAGAGAAGACTCCCTGGAAAAGACCCTGATGTTGGGAAAGATGGAGGGCACAAGGAGAAGGGGACGACAGAGGACGAGATGGTTGGACAGTGTTCTCGAAGCTACCAACATGAGTCTGACCAAACTGCGGGAGGCAGTGGAAGACAGGAGGGCCTGGCGTGCTCTGGTCCACGGGGTCACGAAGAGTCGGACACGACTCAACGACTAAACAAGAACAAACTGATGGACCTCCATTTTTGGGGGGGGGGAATGCTGGACTTGATGGATCTTATCTGTTAAGAGTGGGATATTTCAGGGCACTATTTTTGGACTGAAAATTCAAGTCTGCCCTAGTATGGATTATTTCATGTTTTCAGGGCAACGGTGATGAAAGACAAGAAGATGAAAGCACAGCGGCATCCCATTACAAATCTATTAAACCCCCCACCCCTTTCCCTTACACGATGCTCTTTATACCTAGCTGCTCAGAAGTAAGTACTTCGGGTGAAAATTGTTTGTGGCTATCACAGGCCCGTTCCTTCGGCAGCTCGTTCAAGCAACTCACAGACGCGCCTAGGAGTTGCCTCTAGATCTCCATGGAGGGACAGCTTGAAGAGCCCTGGCGATTTCTGAACAAGCAATCAAGTGAAAATAGATCTGGCAGACCAAAAACACCCATCTTTTTTTCCAAATTATTCTGCAATCCAGCTTGTCCCAGTTGGCTCTGACATTTTGCAAACCAAAAAGTGTAATAGTCCTTAGAATCTCTCGCTGAGCACACATATTCTAGTCCAGGGGTCAGCAAACTTTTTCAGCAGCGGGCCGGTTCACTGTCCCTCAGACCTTGTTGGGGGCCGGACTACTTTTTTTGCGGGGGGATGAACGAATTCCTATGCCCCAGAGGTGCATTTTAAATAAAGGCGCACATTCTACTTATGTGAAAACACCAGGCAGGCCCCACAAATAACCCAGAGGTGCATTTTAAATAAAAGGACACATTCTACTCATGTCACCAGGCAGGCCCCACAAATAACCCAGAGATGCATTTTAAATAAAAGCACACATTCTACTCATGTAAAAACACCAGGCAGGCCCCACAAATAACCCAGAGATGCATTTTAAATAAAAGGACACATTCTACTCATGTAAAAACACCAGGCAGGCCCCACAAATAACCCAGAGATGCATTTTAAATAAAAGCACACATTCTACTCATGTAAAAACACCAGGCAGGCCCCACAAATAACCCAGAGATGCATTTTAAATAAAAGGACACATTCTACTCATGTAAAAACACCAGGCAGGCCCCACAAATAACCCAGAGATGCATTTTAAATAAAAGGACACATTCTACTCATGTAAAAACACCAGGCAGGCCCCACAAATAACCCAGAGATGCATTTTAAATAAAAGGACACATTCTACTCATGTAAAAACACCAGGCAGGCCCCACAAATAACCCAGAGGTGCATTTTAAATAAAAGGACACATTCTACTCATGTAAAAACACCAGGCAGGCCCCACAAATAACCCAGAGGCATTTTAAATAAAAGGACACATTCTACTCATGTAAAACACCAGGCAGGCCCCACAAATAACCCAGAGGTGCATTTCAAATAAAAGCGCACATTCTACCCGTGTCAGACCGTCCACGGGCCGAATTGAGAAGGCGATTGGGCCGCATCCGGCCCACGGGCCTCAGGTTGCCTACCCCTGCTCTCGATCTCTATGGAGGGACAGCCTGAAGAACACCGACGATTTCTGAACAAGCTGTCAAGTGAAAATATATTTTGCAGTCCAAAATATATTTCGCAGGCCAGCTTGTCCCACTTGGCTCTGACATTTTGGCAACCCAAAAGTCCAATGGTCGTTAGAATCTTTCAGTGAGCACGCATATTCTCCTCCAATCTCCCTTTAAAAAAGAAGAAGATTTCCTCTCCTCCCTGGCAGACATTCAAATCCGCAGCATGCTCAGAGTCACTCTCTAGCAGTAATACGGACGGCAGCCGGCTCGTAGGAAAGGGGAAAATTTGGAACATGAGCCGTCCGACACCCACTCGAGCCAGGAGCAGACTGCTGACTCAAGAGGCAGACGGTGACAAGCGGAGGCCCGGGTTCCAATCCCCTGCACGTCACTTTACAAATGCATACAAACGCACACGGTCCGAAAGAGTAAATCCCAGTTATTTGGCAGAACAAACAGGCTCAGTTTCACGTCCATTCAAAATACATTTCTCACTGAATCACGAAGAGAATTCTCCACGTTCGCAGATGAAGCCACGTCACGGCACTCTCCCAAATGGAAAGGCTGCGAGCCCTTGGAGAGAGGGTGTGGGGCGAGCAGCTGTTCCAAGAGCATTCTAGACTAGGGCAAGAGTTCGCGGGGCCTATCAATTTATCCTCCGTCTCGGCAGCGAGAGGGCACTAAGCCATGCCTGCTTCTTGGGAGAAAAGCAATGACAAGGCCCAGGCGGCATCTTCAAAAGCAGAGACACCACCTTGCCGACAAAGGTCATAGAATCATAGAGTTGGAAGAGACCCCAAGGGCCATCCAGTCCAACCCCCTGCCAAGCAGGAAACCCCATCCAAGCATTCCTGACGGACGGCTGTCAAGCCTCCGCTTCAAGACCTCCAAAGAAGGAGACTCCACCACACTCCTTGGCAGCAAATCCCAGCTCTTACTCACAGGAAGTTCTTCCTAATGTTTAGGTGGAATCTTCTTTCTTGGAGTTTGAATCCATTGCCCCGTGTCCGCTTCTCTGGAGCAGCAGAAAACAACCTTTCTCCCTCCTCTATGTGACATCCTTTTATATATTTGAACATGGCTATCATATCACCCCTTAACCTTCTCTTCTCCAGGCTAAACATACCCAGCTCCCTAAGCCGTTCCTCATAAGGCATCGTTTCCAGGCCTTGACCATTTTGGTTGCCCTCTTCTGGACACGTTCCAGCTTGTCAGTATCCTTCTTGAACTGTGGTGCCCAGAACTGGACACAGTATTCCAGGTGAGGTCTGACCAGAGCGGAATACAGTGGTACTATTACTTCCCTTGATCTAGACGCTATACTCCTATTGATGCAGCCCAGAATTGCATTGGCTTTTTTAGCTGCTGCATCACACTGTTGACTCATGTCAAGTTTATGGTCTACCAAGACTCCTAGATCCTTTTCACATGTACTGCTCTCATGCCAGGTTTTTTTTGAGGATCAGCTAAAGGTTTGGCAGCTTTTTTGCAAAGGGAAAACACCTGGTGTTTTTTTTTGAGGATCATAACCCGTGACGAACGCAACACGCAACGTTCGTAACAAAAGGTACGGCTGTAGTAGAGAAAGGAAATGAAATAAAAGAATTTTAAAACGGGAAAGAAAACCATTCAGTCATGAAAAGGAAATGAAATAAAAGAATTTTAAAATGGGAAAGAAAACCATTCAGTCATGAATTAATATGATTCTAACAACCTGGTCTAAAATTTAGGCACTGTGAGTCACCATTGCCTTCAACTTCAAAAATATATACGTTTTTCTAACTGCGGGATTTTGCTCAGTGTCAAAATGCTGAACGGTGCACAAGTGCAGGAATATTACATTGGTTTCCTTTGCGTCTCTACAGCAGAGGTAATTATGAGTGAGGAACGAACTTGCTATTCTTAAAGAATTCTCCAGGCTCTCCGACTTTGTTGCCCAAAAGGAAGAACAGAATATCATCATGTTTATTTTGATAAAGTGTAAAAAAATATATTCTAAGACATTTGTTGCTTTTAAAAATATAGAGGGGGGGGGAACGTTAAATGCACACTCTTGAAAGGGAGTCGCTGCAGGGACATTGGTTGAATTCCAGGGGAGAATTACTATTTCGAAGCTGTCAAAATCCATATTACGCCACGTTATCTGCACTTCTCAATCCGCTCTTTAAAGGAGGGTGAATTTTAACAAGGAGAAATGTCAAGTACTACACTTGGGCAAGAAAAAATGAAAGGCACAAATACAGGATGGGGGACACCTGGCTTGAGAGCAGGACATGGGAAAAGGATCGAGGAGTCTTGGTAGACCACAAACTTGACATGAGTCAACAGTGTGATGCAGCGGCTAAAAAAGCCAATGCAATTCTGGGCTGCGTCAATAGGAGTATAGCGTCTAGATCGAGGGAAGTAATAGTACCACTGTATTCCGCTCTGGTCAGACCTCACCTGGAAGACTGTGTCCAGTTCTGGGCACCCCAGTTCAAGAAGGATACTGACAAGCTGGAACGTGTCCAGAGGAGGGCAACCAAAATGCCTGGAAACGATGCCTTATGAGGAACGGCTTAGGGAGCTGGGTATGTTTAGCCTGGAGAAGAGAAGGTTAAGGGGTGATATGATAGCCATGTTCAAATATATAAAAGGATGTCACATAGAGGAGGGAGAAAGGTTGTTTTCTGCTGCTCCAGAGAAGCGGACACGGGGCAATGGATTCAAACTACAAGAAAGAAGATTCCACCTAAACATTAGGAAGAACTTCCTGACAGTGAGAGCTGTTCGGCAGTGGAATTTGCTGCCAAGGAGTGTGGTGGAGTCTCCTTCTTTGGAGGTCTTGAAGCGGAGGCTTGACAGCCGTCCGTCAGGAATGCTTTGATGGGGTTTCCTGCTTGGCAGGGGGTTGGACTGGATGGCCCTTGGGGTCCCTTCCAATTCTAGGATTCTATGATATACTCGACCACAGATTCTCCACCCAGCGTAGAAGACGACCCCCGACTTTTGAGAAGATTTCCCTGGATTAAAAAGTAGCCTTGTACCCCAGAATATTTACAAAAAGATACTTCGTCTTCTCATAAAGAGAGCTACTCTATAGTACAAGGTTGATTTACTCTGCACACAAAGGGAATATAAAGTCTTATGATCCGCTATTAGGCCTATAGGAGCAATCCATTAAAGCAGGCATTTGATCTTTGGAAAATTCCGACTACCTTTCACTAAGCATTTTGTCAAATGTTAAAGCAGTCTGCTTCATCTTACAAAGCCAGAAAATCTGGCAGCACCTTACAATAATGCTGCTTCAGGCAATTTTAAGCACCGGAATCTTATTTACACTGTTTCAAGTGGGAAGACCCGGTGAAATGGCGATCCGGAGCACATGTTAAATCAACATTATTTAGCGCTAACCCTAGCTTGTCACAGCGCAATCCTCAGCACTTGCTCTGGTAGCATCCAGGTGAGGCTTCTGGGGAATTATTCCCCTTCTATATTCTAAGGTGGCGCTGTGGGTTAAACCGCAGAGCCCAGGGCTTGCCAATCGGAAGGTCGGCGGCTCGGATCCCCGCAACGACGGGGCGAGCTCCCGTCGCTCGCTCCCAGCTCCTGCCCACCTAGCGGTTCGAAAGCACGTCAAAAGTGCAAGTAGATCAATAGGTAACGCTCCGGCGGGACGGTCAACGGCGTTTCCGTGCGCTGCTGTGGTTCGCCGGTCATGCCGGACACATGACCGGGAAGCTGGACGCCGGCTCCCTCGGCCAGTAAAGCGAGATGAGCGCCGCAACCGCAGAGTCGTCCGCGACTGGACCTAACGGTCAGGGGTCCCTTTACCTTTACCTTATCAAACTTAAAAGCACGGAGAGACCTGGTCTGAATAGAGACATTGGATTCTTATCTCATTATACATGACAAAGCTATTTTTAGCCATCTCACCCCTTGCTTTTTCCTGTAAGACCAATTGCAGTCGTTAACAGCCATCAACAGGTTTTCCACACCTATCAGCCATCCCCCATTCCCACCCCCTCCCACCCTCTCACTATATATAAGGGTCTGGTGACTTCTTTCAGTGTATCTGAAACATGCACATGGAAGCTCATACCAAGAACAAACTTAGTTGATCTCTAAGGTGCTACTGGAAGGAATTTTTTAATTTTTTATTTTGTTTTGAATATAAAAAGCATTCATATGATATAAATTTATATTATGTATTATTGCATTTTAATATTCTGTTGGAAGCCGCCCACAGTGCCTTCTGCTTGCCAAAATACTTGACATTTTTGTTGTATCCTTCTGTATTATTTCCAAAACATTCTAAAAACCCGGACACAACCTCAATTCGTAGCATGCAGTTGTTTTACCTCCAGGGTCATTTTCAGGAAAATCTGAAAAAAACTGTTTCAATCCGAGCAAACATTCAGTTTTTAGAAGTCCGTAATAACTGTGATAATGACAGACGCAACAGAGTAGATGCAGAAGCAGAGACTGAAACTGATACTGATCATTACAGCTCAGAAAATGATTCTGATTAAATTTCATGCCCATTCATTGAAATTTAGTCCCACTTCCTTCTTCAGTTCTTTTTATGAGAATGTTTTTTAAATACTGTGGAGAGGAAATATGAATAATTGTTACTTCTGGATTTTTAAAAATTGTTTTGTGGAGTTTTTTTTTGTTCCACATAAACTAGTAAACAGTTCAGGAGATTGTTGCTCCATTTGTTACAAATACAAATAAATATTATTTTAAAAGTAAATTCTGTTTGTAATAATTGTTTGGATACACTATATTTTTAATATGCTAGTTGTGATAATTTTATGCCCATTCAAATTGTCCATAGTTCATAGAATCATAGAGTTGGAAGAGACCACAAGTTATATTTTATGTTTCTAAAGTAACAGAATGACTTTCAATCTGGAAAAGAAAAAAGAAGTGCTAATGTAGCATTTTTTTCAATTTTTCCAAAAATTTCCGTTTCCCACCCGGAAAAAAATGGGTTTTTTTTCCCCCCAAGCTTCAAAATTTGGCCATACTCATGAGATGGCCATACTCATGAGAAGAGAAGACTCCTGGAAAAGACCCTGATGTTGGGAAAGATGGAGGGCACAAGGAGAAGGGGACGACAGAGGATGAGATGGTTGGACAGTGTTCTCGAAGCGACTGGCATGAGTTTGGCCAAACTGCGGGAGGCAGTGGAGGATAGGGGTGCCTGGCGTGCTCTGGTCCATGGGGTCACAAAGAGTCGGACACGACTGAACGACTGAACAACAACAAGCTAATGAAAACAATTGCTTGCCTAAATGGACTTTCCCACAATATTCTAATTTTTCGAGTTTCGCCTGCAATGCGATGACAGCAGAACTGTACACGGTTTTTAAAGAACATGGGATGTTTTTAAAGAGTTCGTCGCAGCACCTCTCGCCAGAACTGGATTCGGCTGCATGCCAACAAGTTCAGCCACGACACAGAAGTGACCATGGGAATCCCGTGGGCCCAAAGGCAGCTCGTCGAGGATGCTACAAGCTACCCCACCGAACAGGTGACCCCTAGCGCCCCCTGCGCCCCCTAACCCACGACACCTGGAGAGGATCCCCACAGCCACCCACCACGGAAAGAGCAGCGCCACCCGCGTCCCTTGTCCAAATAATAACAATACAGTGGTACTTAACTGGTTGCCGTCCGTAAGCCGAAAAGGACGCAACCTGCAAATCGCGCATGCGCGAATGGCAGAGAACGCGCATGCGCGGACCACACACTCGCCGGAAAACACTTCCAGGTTACCGGAGTACGTAACCCGAAGCAGACGTAACCCGAGGTATGACTGTAATAGCAATAATTTATTGTTTATACCCTGCCACTCTCCAACATAATGTTAAAATACCGTATTTTCCGGCGTATAAGACGACTGGGCGTATAAGACGACCCCCGACTTTTCCGGTTAAAATATACAGTTTGAGATAAACCTGACCGCAGATTCTCCACCCCACCCGGCGTGTAAGAGGACCCCCAACTTTTCCAGTTAAAATATAGAGTTTGAGATATCCTCGACCGCAGATTCTCCACCTGGCATATAAGACGACCCACGACTTTTGGAGAAGATTTTCCTGGATTAAAAAGTAGTCTGTCATACGCCAGAATATACAGTACAATAATCTATTAAACATTAGAAGCTTCCCTAAACATGGGCTGCCTTCAGAGGATTAAGAGTTGTTAAATAATAATAATAATAATAATAATAATAATAATAATAATTTATTTATTACCACGCCCATCTGGCTGGGTCACCCCAGCCACTCTGGGCGGCTGCCCACAAATTTTAAAACACATGAAGGAAATAAATAAGCATATTTGCATACCACCCTTCATCCGAAAACCTCCGGGCATTAAAAATACATTAAAAACACAAAACACATGAAAATAAAAATAAAGAAATCAAGAACCCACCTGCCAGAGACACATTTAAAAAGGACACAGGTGGTTTAACCCACAGCGTCACCTGCATACAGGTAGATAGGTGGTCGCGATTAAGGGAGAACTCCTAAGACAGGCCTAGGCAAACTCCGGCCCTCCAGACGTTTTGGGACTACAACTCCCATCATCCCTAGCCAACAGGACCAGTGGTCAGGGATGATGGGAGTTGTAGTCCCAAAACATCTGGAGGGCCGCCGTTTGCCTAGGCCTGGTTCTAAGAGGCCAGCCACGCACTCGATGCATTTGAAAAGGGAAGCAATTTCCCCAAAACAGAAATGAAAATACCGCGGGGGAAGGGGGCAAGGAGTTATAAGGTGCTGGAGGTGTTTTTAATGCCACGGGGGAGGGGTGACATTTAGGGGGGATGAGCAAGGGAGGGGTGACATTTAGGTGTGAGCGGGGGAGAGGTGACATTTAGGGGGGAGGGTGACATTTAGGGGGTGAGGGGTGACATTTAGGGGGGATTAGCAAGATAGGGGTGACATTTAGGGGTGAGCGGGGGAGAGGTGACATTTAGGGGGAGGGTGACATTTAGGGGGTGAGGAGTGACATTTAGGGGGGATGAGCAAGGGAGGGGTGACATTTAGGTGTAAGCCAGGGGAGAAGTGACATTTAGGGGGGAGGGTGACATTTAGGGGGTGAGGGGCGACATTTAGGGGGGATTAGCAAGGGAGGGGTGACATTTAGGGGTAAGCGGGGGAGAGGTGACATTTAGGGGGGAAGGTGAATTTAGGGGGTATGAGGGTGACATTTAGGGGGGATGAGCAAGGGAGGGGTGACATTTAGGGAGTGGGGGAAGGTGACATTTAAGGGGGGAGAGGTGACATTTAGGGGGGAGGGTGACATTTAGGGGGTGAGGAGTGACATTTAGGGGGGATGAGCAAGGGAGGGGTGACATTTAGGTGTAAGCCAGGGGAGAAGTGACATTTAGGGGGGAGGGTGACATTTAGGGGGTGAGGCAAGGGGGGAGGGGAGGGGTGACATTTAGGGGTGAGCGGGGGAGAGGTGACATTTAGTGGGGAGGGTGACATTTAGGGGGTGAGGAGTGACATTTAGGGGGGATGAGCAAGGGAGGGGTGACATTTAGGTGAAGCCAGGGGGAGTGACATTTAGGGGGGGTGGTGACATGGGGGGGTGTTTGAGCAGGGGGAGGGGTGACAAGCAGACCTCCCCTTCCAGCAATGCCATTTAGGCCACGCCACTTCCCACACGCCGGCCCCTCCCCCCGCCCGCCTTCCAGAAATGCCAGTTAGGGGGAGGGGTGACATTTAGGGGGAGTGAGCGGGGGGTGGGAGACATTTGGGGGGGTGAAGGGGGGAGGGGTGACATTTGGGGGAGATAAGCAGGTGGGAAAGAGACCCCCCTTCCAGCAATGCCATTTAGGCCACGCCCCTTCCCACACGTCGGCCCCGCCCCCGCCAGCGACCCCCTTCCAGAAATGCCCGTTAGGGGGAGAGGGGACATTTGGGGAGGGATAAGTTGGTGGGAAGCGACCCCCTTCCAGAAATGCCAGTTAGGGGGAGGGCTGACATTGGGGGGGGAATGAGCGGGGTGGGAAAGAGACCCCCCTTCCAGCAATGCCATTTAGGCCACGCCCCTTCCCACACGCCGGCCCCGCCCCCGCCAGTTAGGCCCATTTGCCCCCCCTTCCAGCAATGCACCACGCCCCTTCCCACACGGCCCCTCCCCCTCCTGCCCCCCTTCCAGCGATGCCAGTTAGGGGGAGGGGGGACATTTAGAGGGGGTGAGCGGGGGTAGGGGTGACATTGGGGGGGAGAAGCAGGTGGGAAAGAGACCTTCCAGCAATGCCATTTAGGCCACGCCCCTCCCCACACGCCGGCCCCGCCCCCGCCAGCGACCCCCTTAGAAATGCAGTTAAGGAGGGGTTACATTTAGGGGGGTGAGCGGGGGGGTGACATTTGGGGGGGAGGAGCAGGTGGGAAAGCGACCTCCCCCTTCAAGCAATGCTATTTAGGGGGAGGGGTTACATTTAGGGGGGTGAGCGGGGGGAGGGTGACATTTGGGGGGGGGATAAGCAGGTGGGAAAGCGACCTCCCCCTTCAAGCAATGCCATTTAGGCCACGCCCCTCCCCACACGCCGGCCCCGCCCCCGCCAGCGACCCCCTTCCAGAAATGCCAGTTAAGGGGAGGGGTTACATTTAGGGGGGTGAGCGGGGGGGTGAGGCGTGACATTTGGGGGGGAAAGAGCAGGTGGGAAAGCGACCTCCCCCTTCCAGCAATGCCATTTAGGCCACGCCCCTTCCCACACGCCGGCCCCGCCCCCGCCATCGACCCCCTTCCAGAAATGCCAGTTAGGGGGAGGGGTGACATTGGGGGGGGGATGAGCGGGGTGGGAAAGAGACCCCCCCTTCCAGCAATGCCATTTAGGCCACGCCCCTTCCCACACGTCGGCCCCGCCCCCGCCATCGACCCCCTTCCAGAAATGCCAGTTAGGGGGAGGGAGACATTGGGGGGGGGGGAATGGCGGGTGGGAAAGCGACCCCCCCTTCAGCAATGCCATTTAGGCCACGCCCCTCCCCACACGCCGGCCCCGCCCCCGCCAGCGACCCCCTTCCAGCAATGCCAGTTAGGGGGGAAGGGCGACATTTAGGGGGGGGAGGGATGAGCGGGTGGGAAAGCGACCCCCACCCCAAGCCAAGGCCATTTAGGCCCCTCCCTCCCCCGCCTGCTGCGACCCCTCCTTCCAGAAACGCCATGTAGGGGGGAGGGCGGGGGGAGGGGCGTGGCCTGAGGCCGAGGCGAGGCTGCGTGAGGGGGGGGGTGGCGCGCCCTCGCCCGCCCAGGTGAAGAGGCCTCTCTCTCTCCCCTCAGGTCGCCGCCGCCGTCCGGCTTACCCGCTGTCTTCCGCGAGGGAGGCGCCTTTCCCGCCCGGGGGGGGGCGCTCGTGACGCCGGCCCCCCTCCTCGGCTGCCGCTCTCGCTCCCGCTCTGCCCCGTCGGCCAGCCAGTCAGTCAGCGGACGCCACTTCGACGCCCCTCACTACCCGACCGAGCGCCGAGCGCATGCGCACACGCGCGCTCCCTTCTCCCGCCTTCCCGCCTCTTCTCTCTCTCTCTCTCTCACACACAACCCAAGCTGCCACGCAGGCCTCCCTCCCTCGTCGGGAGCGAGCTCGTACGCGTCACCGCCGGCGAGAGGGGCGTGGCTTCGCCGCCGGGCTACCTCGGAGAAGGGGAAGGTGCGCGCGCACCTCACTCCCGAAGGGGCGTGGCTTCGCCGCAGGGCGACCTCGAAAGAGAAGGGGAGGTGTGCGCGCGCGGCTTCCCGCCCTCCTCACTCCCGAGAGGGGCGTGCCCGCCTCACTCCCGATAGGGGCGTGGCTTCGCCGCCAGGCTCCCTCAGAGAAGGGGAGGTGCGCGCGCAGGCGGGCCCAGCGGCCGTTGGCGACGTAGGGGCGGCGCTTCCTCGTCCCTGGCGCATGCGCGGAAGGGACCCTGTCGGGAAGAGCGCGCTTTCCTCTTCCCTCCGCGGTCTTCTTTCCTTTTCCCCACCGACGCGCGACAGGGAGACATCCGGGGGGGGGGGACACAACAAAATGAAATAAAATAAATTCCTCCTATATTTCCTGCCACCGAAGGGGAAATCTTGAAGGCGGATTGCGTGATTGAAAAAAAAAATGTTAAAATTACGAGAAATGTGCAAAATAACCATAAATCACCCCAGAATTGGCCTTACTAAACATCATCCAGGACAATGATGCCCATTTATGCCACAAAGAACTCATAATTCGCCTACTTTCAGCAGCCAGAAACATCCTAACCAGACATTGTAAGGAATAAGCGTGGATCAATGGTCCCCAAATATTATGGGATGCAGCCTTACTAGGAAAATTAACCAATCAGCTGAACATGACACAGGCACAAATAGAAGAAGTATCCAGGGCAGCTCCATCTGGTACGCAGGATGAGACCCTCCCTGCCCGCGGACTGTCTCGCCAGAGCGGCGCACGCTCTGGTTATCTCCCGCTTGGATTACTGCCATGCGCTCGACGTGGGGCTACCTT
This sequence comes from Lacerta viridis, assembly GCA_900245905.1. Lineage (NCBI taxonomy): Eukaryota > Metazoa > Chordata > Lepidosauria > Squamata > Lacertidae > Lacerta > Lacerta viridis. Next base: position 72,071 of record OFHU01004417.1, read on the forward strand.
TGAAGGTGACCTGGAACCTGTAACTAATCCAGAACGCGGCAGCTGGACCGGGGACTGGGTGCGGCCGCCGGGACCACATAACACCGGTCCTGTGAGATCTGCATTGGCTCCCGGTACGTTTCCGAGCACAATTCAAAGTGTCGGTGCTGACCTTGAAAGCTCTCAACGGCCTCGGTCCCGTATACCTGAAGGGAGCGTCTCCACCCCGGACGCCGGGGTCCATCTCCCGAGGGCCTTCTGGCGGTTCCCTCGCTGCGAGAAGCAAAGCTACAGGGAACCAGGCAGAGGGCCTTCTCGGTGGTGGCACCCGCCCTGTGGAACGCCCTCCCACCAGATGTCAAAGAAATAAGCAGATCTCCTATTTTGAAGAGACAGCTCTGTTTAGGGACGTTTCGAATATCTAACGCTGTATTCGTTTGGGAGACGCCCAGAGTGGCTGTGGAAGCCCAGCCAGATGGGCGGGGTACAAATAAATTCTTCTTCTTCTTCTTCTTCTTCTTCTTCTTCTTCTTCTTCTTCTTCTTCTTCTTCCCGCAAAAAAATTGAAAGGTTACCTGGCAGTTCATTTAGCCCAGGGAACCAGCTGGGGTTTTGCAAGCCACAATTCAATCAGATTTAAATACTTATTTGTCCTGGGGAGTTGTGGAGAGTGCGCAGAGACCCCTGCGGCGGAGAAGGGGTGATGTGGAAAATACGGAAGGTGCAAAGGCCACATTGACCCCTGTCACTGGTGGTCCTTGTCAGTGGGACTCGGGATGCTGGGAGCATCATTAGAGATGCAATTTAAATTGCATGTTCGTAGGGCAGGGCAGGGGTGGCGGAGAGGAACGCCTTTGTTTGCAGTTCATTAGCGACGGAGAAACAGGCGAGGGAGGAAAGGGAGGGTGAACGGGGATCGGATCCTGACTGGCATGTACGGACGGACCGAGTAGCATAATGTTCAAGAAAAGAGGGCTGATTATCTAGTAAATAAAATCCGCTTCAATCGGCAAACGCAGGCAGCATCTTAAAAAGCGGAGACGTCCCCTTGCCGACAAAGGTCCGTAGAGTTCGGGGAACTTTTTCAGCAGGGGGCCGGCCCGCTGTCGCTCAGACCTTGTGGGGGGCCGGACCATATTTTGAAGAAAAAAAACTATGAATGAATTCCTATGCAAAGAAAGAAGCCGGAGATGCATTTGAAATAAAAGCACACATTCTGCTCATGTCAAAACACCAGGCAGCCCCACAAATAAGCCAGAGATGCATTTGAAATAAAAGCACACATTCTGCTCATGTGAAAAAACAAGGCAGGCCCCACAAATAAGCCAGAGATGCATTTGGGGCCTTAGTTTGGGGACCCCTGGCCTAGGCCTTGCCGATCAGACGGTCGGCGGTTCGAATCCCCGCGACGACGGGGCGAGCTCCCGTCGCTCGGTCCCTGCTCCTGCCCACCTAGCAGTTTGAAAGCACGTCAAAAGTGCAAGTAGATCAAGAGGTCCCGCTCCGGCGGGAAGGTCAACGGCGTTTCCGCGCGCTGCTCCGGTTCGCCGGAAGCGTCTCGGTCCTGCCGGACGCATGACCCGGAAGCCGGACGCCGGATCCCTCGGCCATGATCCTCGGCTTAGCCGTACATCAGGGATCAATTTGTTCTAGGGCTGGGGTGGCCAACTCCCGAGAAACTGTGGTCTACTTACAGAGTTAAAAAACTGGCATTGATCTACCCCATTTTGGGGGGTTCAGGTCAAAGTTGTTGAGCTTCTTTGGGGGAGCTGACGAACCCAAAGGGTGCTCATGAATGGCTCCTCTTCATCCTGGAGAGAAGTGACTAGTGGGGTGCCACAGGGTTCTGTCTTGGGCCCAGTCTTCTTCAACATCTTCATCCATGACTTGGATGATGGGCTTGAGGGCATCCTGATCCAGTTTGCAAAAGGGTGCTCATCAATGGCTCCTCTTGAGGGCATCCTGATCAAGTTTGCAGATGACACCAAATTGGGAGGGGTGGCTAATACCCCAGAGGACAGGATCACACTTCAAAATGACCTTAACAGATTAGAGAACTGGGCCAAAGCAAACAAGATGAATTTTAACAAGGAGAAATGTCAAGTACTACACTTGGGCAAAAAAAATGAAAGGCACAAATACAGGATGGGTGACACCTGGCTTGAGAGCAGGACATGGGAAAAGGATCGAGGAGTCTTGGTAGACCATCAAACTTGACATGAGTCAACAGTGTGATGCAGCGGCTAAAAAAGCCAATGCAATTCTGGGCTGCGTCAATAGGAGTATAGCATCTAGATCGAGGGAAGTAATAGTACCACTGTATTCCGCTCTGGTCAGACCTCACCTGGAAGACTGTGTCCAGTTCTGGGCACCCCAGTTCAAGAAGGATACGGACAAGCTGGAAGGTGTCCAGAGGAGGGCAACCAAAATGGTCCAAGGCCTGGAAACGATGCCTTATGAGGAACGGCTTAGGGAGCTGGGTATGTTTAGCCTGGAGAAGAGAAGGTTAAGGGGGGATATGATAGCCATGTTCAAATATATCAAAGGATGTCATCTAGAGGAGGGAGAAAGGTTGTTTTCTGCTGCTCCAGGGAAAGGAGAATGTGAGCCGCTTGGAGACTCCTTCGGGGAGTGATAAAGCGGGATATCAAATCCAAACTCTTCCTCCTCCTCCTCCTCCTCCTCCTCCTCCTCCTCTTCTTCTATTTCCTCTGGGAAAGGGGATTTCTGTTTTCCTGCTGCGTCATGCCTTTTACATGGCGATTTGTAGGAAACGCCATCCCCCAGCCCCAGAGCCTGCGTTGCGGGCGGGTATCCTGACCCCTGCCTTGAATGATTTTCCGACACGGTGTCTCAAACTACGCTTGAGAGGATTTCCCGTTGGCATCTTAGAGGTGTTGCAGAATTTCTCGGTGCCGTAGGGAGACACAGGGATCGGACACCGTCCCCTTCCCCTCCGTGTGGCCATGGGGACCAATTAATTCCTGGCTCCTTTCCCCCATCGTCCGCTGGTAGTGTCACACAGCTGCCTGTGTCAGAATGAGACACACACGGCGGGGCGTAATTACGGGTTCGCTTTGCTGCCGCTGATTCAGCGAAAAACAGCCGTGCAGCTCCACCAGGAGCCCCATTCGTAAACATAGGCCTGTGCTCAATTCCTGGTTTCTGCTCAGTTTGCGGAGAGCCGGTGTGGTGTAGTGGTCAAGAGCAGCGGACTCGTAATCTGGTGAACCGGGTTCGTGTCCCTTAAACCAGTGTGGTGTAGCGGTTAAGAGAGGTGGACTTGTAATCTGGTGAACCGGGTTTGCATCCCTTCAGCCAGTGTGGTGTAGAGGTTCATAGAATCCTAGAGTTGGATAGAATCCGAGAGTTGGAAGAGACCCCAAGGGCCATCCAGTCCAACGCCCTGCCAATCAATCAATCAATCAATCATAGAATCCTAGAGTTGGAAGAGACCCCAAGGGCCATCCAGTCCAACCCCCTGCCAATCAATCAATCAATCAATCAATAGAATCCTAGAGTTGGAAGAGACCCCAAGGGCCATCCAGTCCAACCCCCTGCCAATCAATCAATCAATCAATCAATCATAGAATCCTAGAGTTGGAAGAGACCCCAAGGGCCATCCAGTCCAACCCCCTGCCAAGCAGGAAACCCCATCCAAGCATTCCTGACGGACGGCTGTCAAGCCTCCGCTTCAAGACCTCCAAAGAAGGAGACTCCACCACACTCCTTGGCAGCAAATCCCACCGTCCAACAGCTCTTACTGCCATTTTGTCATTATTATTTTTTGCCCAAGTGCAGTACTTTACATTTCTCCCCGTTAAAATTCATCTTGTTTGCTTTGGCCCAGTTCTCTAATCTGTTAAGGTCATTTTGAAGTGTGATCCTGTCCTCTGGGGTATTAGCCACCCCTCCCAATTTGGTGTCATCTGCAAACTTGATCAGGATGCCCTCAAGCCCATCATCCAAGTCATGGATGATGTTGAAAGATGTTGAATAAGACTTCATGGCACCCTTTTGCAAACTGGATCAAGCCCTCACCCATCATCCAAGAATGAAGATGTTGAAGAAGACTGGGCCCAAGACAGAACCCTGTGGCACCCCACTAGTCACTTCTCTCCAGGATGAAGAGGAGCCATTGATGAGCACCCTTTGGGTTCGGTCAGTCAGCCAGTTACAAATCCACCGAATGGTAGCATTGCCTAGCCCACATTTTACAAGAATATCATGGGGCACCTTTATCCAAGGCCTTGCTGAAATCGGTCTCTCTCCTGTGTCCAACTCCAGTAGCTAATGAAAACAATCGCTTGCATCAATGGGCTTCCCCACAATATTCTGATTTTTCGAGTTTCACCTATACATGGTCCCGTTGTTTCTCGGGTATTTTCCTCTGGACCACAGCTGGCCTGGAGCTTTGCGGCCGGAGAGTTTGCCGAAATCTCCGGCCCATCCGCTCCCATCTCCGAAGCTTCATGTCTCCCACCTTACCCATCCCTTGAAGGCATGAGCTATGGACTTAATTGCCTCCGATCGTATACGACGTTGTCATGTCGATTTACTAAAATATACGTTCGTGAAGCTCTCTGTTTTTGCCAGGACGTCGAGGATACGGTCCAGATCTCTGACACCAATTCCCTCTGGTTATGTTACCTGTCCGTTCCACCTGCAGTGGCACCCATGTAGCCCGGAAGGGATTGCCGATAACGAATTTATTCATTTTGCTTTGGATTTATTGTATAAAGGAGATGTCAGAGCGGCTTGTCTCCGGTGACAGCGAAGCTCCACGGCAGCTTTGGAAAAGTCTGCGCCTTCAACAAGCCTGCATCGGCACATGTCCCGGTGCAACGTCGCATTTCTCGACACAGTCGTCATCATGATAAGGGTGCCGCACATGCGCGCTCTGTACGGGGTCAGGGTTAGGGGTTAGTGTTAGGGGTTAGCGTCAGGGTCAGGTGGGGGGGTTTAGGGGTTAGGGGGTTAGGGTTAGGGTTAGAGCAGGTTTTGGGTTAGTGGGTTAGGGTTAGGTTAGGGTTAGGGTTAGGGTTAGGGTTAGGGTTAGGGTTAGGGTTAGGTTAGGGTTAGGGTTAGGGTTAGGGTTAGAGGGTTAGGGTTAGGGGTTGGGTGGGGGGGTTAGGGTTTAGGGTTAGGTTAGGTTAGGGTTAGGGTTAGGGGTTAGGGTTAGGGTTAGGGTTAGGGGGTTAGGGGGTTAGGGTTAGGTTAGGGTTAGGGGTTAGGGGTTAGGGGTTAGGGTTAGGGGTTAGGGGTTAGGGTTTAGAGGGTTAGGGTTAGGGTTAGGGTTAGGGGGTTAGGGTTAGGGTTTAGGGTTAGGTTGTTAGGTTAGGGTTAGGGTTAGAGGGTTAGGGGGTTAGGGTTTAGGTTAGGGTAGGGGTTAGGGGGTTAGGGTAGGGGTTAGGGTTAGGGTTAGAGGGTTAGGGTTGGGGTCAGGGTCAG
>OFHU01004417.1:80000-126521 GCA_900245905.1 Lacerta viridis
AGGGAACCAGCCACCAGCGAAGGAGGAACGTCGACGGACCGGCTCTGGGAGAGCCCCCAAGAGACTTTTCAGCAGACGAGAGAGAGAAACGAGCTCTTGGGTTTAATTACTGGTAGGGCTTCATCCTGCCCATTCTTGGGGTCCCCCCCTTTTTGCTTCAGTTAAAGATTTCTTCTTCTTCTTCTTTATTAATAATTAATAATATTTATTAACAACTTTTAATTTTTATTAATAATCTTTAATTTTTATTAACCATTTTTTATATTTCATCAATAATTCATTTTATTGCCTTTTATTAACCACAATTAATATCAACAACAGTGGTGAATCGTAATTTCGTGTTGCCGTACATAACAATATATGAAATCTGGACACCAGGGGCCCCCCCCAAATTGTGTTGCCGTACATAACAACGTACATAACAATAGATATCATAGAATCCTAGAATCCTAGAGTTGGAAGAGACCCCAAGGGCCATCCAGTCCAACCCCCTGCCAATCAATCAATCAATCAATCATAGAATCCTAGAGTTGGAAGAGACCCCAAGGGCCATCCAGTCCAACCCCCTGCCAATCAATCAATCAATCAATCATAGAATCATAGAATCCTAGAGTTGGAAGAGACCCCAAGGGCCATCCAGTCCAACCCCCTGCCAAGCAGGAAACCCCATCCAAGCATTCCTGACGGACGGCTGTCAAGGCTCCGCTTCAAGACCTCCAAAGAAGGAGACTCCGCTACACTCCTTGGCAGCAAATCCCACCGTCCAACAGCTCTCACCAGCTCTCACTGTCAGGAAGTTCTTCCTAACGTTTAGGTGGACTCTTCTTTCTTGGAAGTTTGAATCCATTGCCCCGTGTCCGCTTCTCCGGAGCAGCAGAAAACAACCTTTCTCCATCCGCCATGTGGCCGGTTGAAATGATCAGTCACAGACTGGCTAACGGGCGTTCATGAGAGATCTTCGCATAGCACCTCTCTCCTTCTTGCAATTCCGGAAGGCGGGTTGGGGATGCAGCTGGGTGGGCTTCTGAGAAGGACAAGGGTGCCCACTGGCAACTGCTGGGGGTACCTGGAGGCCCACTGGGCAGAGCTGTAACTATGGGGAGTGGGTTATCCGGTTTTTTTTTTGCCCTGGGTGACACCTGGCTTGAGAGTAGTACATGTGAAAAGGATCTAGGAGTCTTGGTAGACCATCAACTTGACATGAGTCAACAGTGTGATGCAGCAGCTAAAAAAGCCAATGCAATTCTGGGCTGCATCAATAGGAGTATAGCGTCTAGATCAAGGGAAGTAATAGTACCACTGTATTCCGCTCTGGTCAGACCTCACCTGGAAGACTGTGTCCGGTTCTGGGCACCCCAGTTCAAGAAGGATACGGACAAGCTTATGGGTATGTTTAGCCTGGGTATGTTTAGCCTGGAGAACAGAAGGTTAAGGGGTGATATGATAGCCATGTTCAAATATATCAAAGGATGTCATATAGAGGAGGGAGAAAGGTTGTTTTCTGCTGCTTCCTGGGCAGGGGGTTGGACTGGATGGCCCTTGGGGTTTCTTCCAACTCTGATTCTATGATCTGTCAGGAGTGCTTTGATGGGGTTTCCTGCTTGGCAGGGGGTTGGACTGGATGGCCCTTGGGGTCTCTTCCAACTCTAGGATTCTAGGATTCTTCCCCTTCTCCCTGCCAGGAGGTGACGGGACCAGGGACAGATTTAAGGCTAGTTTATTCTGTGGGTACAATTACAAGGCGGGGGGGGAGCCCGTTTGACCCGCCGAACCCACTGCTGATCCCACTGCAGCCCCACTCCTTTTCGCCGTCCCATTTCCAAGGCCGGGCTGTTCGGAAGCCAGCACAACATTTTCCAGCTGCCTCCCTTCGAAGTGGCCTGCTCTCTGGGGACCCACAACCCTCCGCCATCAATATAATGCTTGAATCACCCTTGTATATCACATTAGCACTCCTATTTTCAACTCGGCACCCCCTCTCCCCCCCCACATTTACTCCCAGCTCTAAATCGTTCTTTATAAAAGGGTCTGCAGGGACCTTGTTAGTTTTACGAGCGCAATAAGCCAGCTCTGCAGTCGGGAGGAGGAAGGGGGGCCATGCCAAAAGACGGGGAGAGAGAGCCCAAAACACATCTGATCCAGAGATGTAGGGGGGGGATTGTCTCGCCAAAGATGCGGATGAAACGGTGTCCATCCAAGAAGCCGGACTGAGCGTTGCTGGCATTCGTGCAAAGACGAAAACTCTGTTGGTGACGGGGTTTTGGTAAATCTGTTCTCATAGAATCATAGAATCATAGAGTTGGAAGAGACCACAAGGGCCATCCAGTCCAACCCCCTGCCAAGCAGGAAACACCATCAAAGCATTCCTGACAGATGGCTGTCAAGCCTCCGCTTAAAGACCTCCAAAGAAGGAGACTCCACCACACTCCTTGGCAGCAAATTCCACTGTCGAACAGCTCTTACTGTCAGGAAGTTCTTCCTAATGTTTAGGTGGAATCTTCTTTCTTGTAGTTTGAATCCATTGCCCCGTGTCCGCTTCTCTGGAGCAGCAGAAAACAACCTTTCACCCTCCTCTATATGACATCCTTTGATATATTTGAACATGGCTATCATATCACCCCTTAACCTTCTCTTCTCCAGGCTAAACATACCCAGCTCCCTAAGCCGTTCCTCATAAGGCATCGTTTCCAGGCCTTGGACCATTTTGGTTGCCCTCCTCTGGACACGTTCCAGCTTGTCAGTATCCTTCTTGAACTGTGGTGCCCAGAACTGGACACAGTATTCCAGGTGAGGTCTGACCAGAGCAGAATATAGTGGTACTATTACTTCCCTTGATCTAGATGCTATACTCCTATTGATGCAGCCCAGAATTGCATTGGCTTTTTTAGCCGCTGCATCACACTGTTGACTCATGTCAAGTTTGTGGTCTACCAAGACTCCTAGATCCTTTTCACATGTACTGCTCTCAAGCCAGGTGTCACCCATCCTGTATTTGTGCCTTTCATTTTTTTTGCCCAAGTGTAGTACTTTACATTTCTCCCTGTTAAAATTCATCTTGTTTGCTTTGGCCCAGTTCTCTAATCTGTTAAGGTCATTTTGAAGTGTGATCCTGTCCTCTGGGGTATTAGCCACCCCTCCCAATTTGGTGTCATCTGCAAACTTGATCAGGATGCCCTCAAGCCCATCATCCAAGTCATTGATGAAGATGTTGAATAAGACTGGGCCCAAGACAGAACCCTGTGGCACCCCACTAGTCACTTCTCTCCAGGATGAAGAGGAGCCATTGATGAGCACCCTTTGGGTTCGGTCAGTCAGCCAGTTACAAATCCACTGAACGGTAGCATTGTCTAGCCCACATTTTACCAGCTTCTTTACAAGAATATCATGGGGCACTGTCAGGAAGTTCTTCCTAATGTTTAGGTGAAATCCATCAAAGCATTCCTGACGGACGGCTGTCAAGCCTCCGCTTAAAGACCTCCAAAGAAGCAGACTCTTACTGCCAGGAAGTTCTTCCTAATGTTTAGGTGGAATCTTCTTTCTTGGAGTTTGAATCCATTGCCCCGTGTCCGCTTCTCCGGAGCAGCAGAAAACAACCTTTCTCCCTCCTCTAGATGACATCCTTTGATATATTTGAACATGGCTATCCTATCGCCCCTTAACCTTCTCTTCTCCAGGCTAAACATACCCAGCTCCCTAAGCTGTTCATCATATGATTTTATTGTCTGATTAATCTGGCTTCCGTCTGGGAAATCAGCAGGAAAGGAAAAAGGGGGAGAAGGGAAGGGAATTTCCCACAAGAGTTCTCCATGTTTCTTTTCAGATCTCGCAAGGCAGCGATTGATGTGCCCATCGCACAGGGCCTTCCTCATATCTAAAACCCCTTTTTGTTTGATTTTGGTTCAAAGAGCTCATTATCGAGAAGCATCATTCTTCCTCCTTCCGACCACCGGTCAAATCCCCCCCCCCAGTACCCAAAAGAAAACGTTGACCCAGAAAGGAGTGATGGAGAGATAGAAGGTTACGCAGAGAAATACCGAGTTCTTGGCTAATTTCTTATTTGGCTGAGGTTTGGTTGCTGGACAGCTGAATCGGAATCCCTGCTCGTTATTAGTTTGTCCTTTCCGCGGCTCCGTTAATTGGCTACCGAGAAGAAAGAGAAGGGGGGGGACGTGAAGGATTCATCCTTGCGAGAAATTCTTGTTGCTCGGAGAGGAGAGGGATCGGGGGCGGAAAAGGAAACGGTCTGGCCGGCCGAGGAGAAGCGCAACAGTGCTCTTGGGCACGTGCAGAGTGCCTCTCCTCGCCGGACGGAGGCGGTTGGAGGATGAATGGCGGCTGACGGATGGAGGTTGAATCCTGACATGGCAGAAGGACTGTTTTGGGGGGGACAAGGGGCGGAAAGCACTCTGGCTACGTTTGGTCTTCTTCTTCGTCATCATCATCACCTTCTTCTTCATCTTCTTCCTCCTCCTCTTCTTCATCTTCTTCATCATCTTCTTCTTCTTCTTCCTCCTCCTCCTCTTCTTCCTCCTCTTCTTCATCATCATCTTCTTCATCATCATCTTCTTCATCTTCTTCTTCATCATCTTCATAATTTTCTTCATCATCATCATCATTTTTTCTTCTTCTTCTTCTTCTTCTTCTTCCTCTCTTTCAAATCAGAACCAGTGAAGGTCCTGTTGAGTGCCTGGAGGTGATTGGAGGATGGATGGCGGCTAACAGATGAAGGTTGAATCCTGACAAGGCAGAAGGACTGTTTTGGGGGGGACAAGGGGCGGAAAGCACTCTGGCTACGTTTGGTCTTCTTCTTCTTCATCATCATCAGCAGCAGCAGCACCTTCTTCTTCTTAATCTTCTTCCTCCTCCTTCTCCTCTTCTTCATCATCTTCATCTTCTTCTTCTTCTTCTTCTTCCTCCTCTTCTTCTTCATCATCATCATCTTCTTCATCTTCTTCATCATCATCTTCTTCTTCATCTTCATCATCTTCATAATCTTCTTCTTCTTCTTCCTCTTCTTCTTCTTCCTCTCTTTCAAATCGGAACCAGTGAAGGTCCTGTTTGAGTGCCTGGAGGCGGTTGGAGGATGGATGGCAGCTAACAGATGAAGGTTGAATCCTGACAAGGCAGTAGGACTGTTTTGGGGGGACAGGGGGCGGAAAGCACTCTGGCTACGTGTGGTCTTCTTCTTCTTCATCATCATCACCTTCTTCTTCTTCTCATCATCATCATCTTCTTCATCATCATCTTCTTCATCATCATCATCTTTTTCATCTTCTGACCAGAGCGGAATACAGTGGTACTATTACTTCCCTTGATCTAGACGCTAGTCCCTTCTCTGAAGTCTCTCAGCCCCACTCACCCCACAGAGTGTTTGTTGTGGGGGAGGAAGGGAAAGGAGAATGTGAGCTGCTTTGAGACTCCTTCGGGTAGTGATAAAACGGGATATCAAATCCAAACTCCTCCTCCTCCTCTTCTTCTTCTTCTTCTTCTTCTTCTTCTTCTTCTTCTTCCTCTCCTTCAGGGAGCGATAAACCGGGATATCAAATCCAATCTCTTCTTCATCTTCTTCATCATCGTTAGTGCCCCTAATGCAGCTCATTAGATACGTTTCAAACTCTGTTAAGCAAATGAGTATCTAATGAGATTTCCCCACCCCCCAGGTGTAATTAGTGACAAAGCATCGCCCGTTTCTAAAAATATATTCCCGCCCCCCCAAAAATATATTCCCATCCCCCTACACTTTACTGAGTACAGGAGACCTGGAAGCCGCACTCCCGTTTAATGAGCTGGACAAAGCAGATTGGTAACGAAGAATATTTTAATTATGTCCGTTTCACCTTCGGAAACATGCGCACAGAAACATGTCCGGCCGCCGGAGATGTCGGCACGGATCGTTTGTGGCGGGCTGTTCCCGGGTCGGACGGTGCAATGGCCAGGATACAAGGCCTTGTTTAAAGAGGGGTCTGATCCACTGGGTGGGGATTCGAACCCTGGTATTAAGGTATTAAATTTACCGTGTTTTTCGCTCCATAAGACACACTTTTTTTCCTCCTAAAAAGTAAGGGGAAATACCTGTGCGTCTTATAGAGCGAATGGTGGTCCCTGGAGCCGAATTGCCCAGGGGCCAAAAGCAGATTGTGTTTTTTATTTGACAAAGAGAAAAGGGGGTGTTGAAAGGAGGGTTGTCTGGGAAGACTCCCTGGAAAAGACCATGATGTTGGGAAAGATGGAGGGGACGACAGAGGACGAGATGGTTGGACAGTGTTCTCGAAGCTACCAACGTGAGTCTGACCAAACTGCGGGAGGCAGGGGAAGACAGGAGGGCCTGGCGTGCTCTGGTCCATGAGAAGAGAAGACTCCCTGATGTTGGGAAAGATGGAGGGCACAAGGAGAAGGGGACGACAGAGGATGGGATGGTTGGACAGTGTTCTCGAAGCTACCAACGTGAGTCTGACCCAACTGCGGGAGGCAGGGGAAGACAGGAGGGCCTGGCGTGCTCTGGTCCATGAGAAGAGAAGACCCCCTGATGTTGGGAAAGATGGAGGGCACAAGGAGAAGGGGACGACAGAGGAGATGGGACAGTGTTCTCGAAGCTACCAACGTGAGTCTGACCAAACTGCGGGAGGCAGGGGAAGACAGGAGGGCCTGGCGTGCTCTGGTCCATGAGAAGAGAAGACCCTGATGTTGGGAAAGATGGAGGGCACAAGGAGAAGGGGACGACAGAGGATGAGATGGTTGGACAGTGTTCTCGAAGCTACCAACGTGAGTCTGACCCAACTGCGGGAGGCAGGGGAAGACAGGAGGGCCTGGCGTGCTCTGTTCCATGAGAAGAGAAGACCCCCTGATGTTGGGAAAGATGGAGGGCACAAGGAGAAGGGGACGACAGAGGACGAGATGGTTGGACAGTGTTCTCAAAGCTACCAACGTGAGTCTGACCAAACTGCGGGAGGCAGCGGAAGACAGGAGGGCCTGGCGTGCTCTGGTCCATGGGGTCACGAAGAGTCGGACACGACTCAACGACAAGAACTGAAACGGCCACCCAACTTTCTTCTGCCTTTCACATTCCTCCCCCCCCCGCGCAGATCGAAATCTCCCGGCCCTTCCCCGTGACCCAGATTGCGCCCACACATCCGTCAAGGGCCGCCGAGGAATCGGATTAAGCTTCCTCTCCCCCCGAAGGTCCAAGGAGGCTTCGTCTGTCGGCCGTCCATGAAGAAAATGCCTTTGGAAGTTTCTGCCCCGCTCGCCTCCTCCTCCGATCGAAACGAAATCTCAAGAAGTTAATCGGGCGGAGAACGCGGGGTGGACGGACGAAGATCAAATTAGAGATCTAATTAACGGAGCCGAATCTCCCATTTTCTTTTCTTTCTTTTTGACCTGGGAGACCATTAGGGATGGTCAGGATTAATTAGCTCTCCTCTGAGCCAAACTCTGGGGGCGATTTGCACATAGGCAGTTGTCCGCGAAGGATGCAATGTGACGATCGAGACATGCGGACGGGGAGAAGGAGGCCAAGAGAGATTTCCATCTAGACATGCGGAGGGTAGGAGATTCCAAGACAGGTTTCTGAATCCGGAAAAGGGCGAAGGGGGGGGGGAAATGAACCCCCTTTTTAAAAAAAAAATACAGGTAAAACTCGAGAAATTAGAATACGGCAGAAAGGTTCGTTTCGTTCAGTAATTCAACTTAAAAGGCGAAACTTGTATACGAGACAGACTCATGACATGCAGAAGCCTTAATTTGGCGTCCAGCTGATGAGAACCCCAAATTCACCATCTCAGCTTGGGGGTTTTCATCAGCTGTATGCCATAATAATAATAATAATAATAATAATAATAATAATTCTTTATTACAGTCATAGACCAGCAAAAGAGAAAATAAAACGATAGTACATAGTATAAATATTTCTTAAATATCGTCTTTTAACAATACTATTTCAGATCCCGTGTTAGATTAAAATTAAGCTAAAATTTAATGGGAGATAATTCCATTTAAGTATTATCTTTCCCATGATATTCTAATTTTTCGAGTTTCACCTGCGTTCAACAAATGCGTAAAGGCAAATAAAGGCGTATCTTGGCGTATCTCGCTCCTTGCATGTTATACACGCCTATACTTCCTATTGATGCCCAGCCCAGCTAATTGCTGCATTGGCTTTGTTAGCTGCTGCATCACACTGTTGACTCATGTCAAGTTGATGGTCTACCAAGACTCCTCCTCCTCTTCCTTCTCCTCCTCCTCCTCCTCTTCTTCTTCTTCTTCCCTCGATCTAGATGCTATCCTCCTATTGATGCAGCCCAGAATTGCATTGGCTTTTTAAGCCGCTGCACACTGTTGACTCATGTCAAGTTGACTCATGTCAAGTTGATGGTTTACCAAGACTCCTAGATCCTTTTCACATAGAATCAAAGAATCATCGAGTTAGAAGAGACCCCTGTCCAACCATCTTGTCCTCTGTCGTCCCCATCTCCTTGTGCCCTCCATCTTTCCCAACATCAGGGTCTTAGAATCCTAGAATCCTAGAGTTGGAAGAGACCCCAAGGGCCATCCAGTCCAACCCCCTGCCAAGCAGGAAACGCCATCCAAGCATTCCTGACGGACGGCTGTCAAGCCTCCGCTTCAAGACCTCCAAAGAAGGAGACTCCACCACACTCCTTGGCAGCAAATCCCACTGTCCAACAGCTCTTACTGTCAGGAAGTTCTTCCTAATGTTTAGGTGGAATCTTCTTTCTTGGAGTTTGAATCCATTGCCCTGTGTCCGCTTCTCTGGAGCAGCAGAAAACAACCTTTCTCCCTCCTCTAGATGACATCCTCTTATATATTTGAACATGGCTATATGTGTGTATGTGTGTGTGTGTGTGTATGTATATGTGTGAGTGTATATGTGTGTGGGTATATGTTTGTGTTTGTGTGTGTGTATGTATATGTGTGTGTTTGTGTGTTTGTGTGTTTGTATATATGTGTTTGTATATGTGTGTGTATATTTGTGTGTGTATATTTGTGTGTTTTTGTGAGTGTATCTGTGTGTGTATATGTTTGTTTGTTTGTGTGTATGTGTGTGTATGTGTTTTTGTGTGTGTATGTGTATTTTTGTGTGTGTATCTGTGTGTGTGTGTGTGTGTGTATGTATGTATGTGTGTGTGTATGTGTGTGTATGTATCTGTGTATCTGTGTGTGTATGTATCTGTGTGTGTATGTGTGCGTATTTATGTATATGTGTGTGTGTTTGTGTGTTTGTATATATGTGTGTGTATGTGTGTATGTGTGTGTATATGTGTGTGTATGTGTGTGTGTGTGTGTATGTGTGATATGTGTGTGTATGTGTGTGTATATGTGTGTGTGTGTATGTGTGTGTGTGTGTGTGTGTGTGTATGTGTGTGTGTGTGTGTGTGTGTGTGTGTGTGTATATGTGTGTGTGTGTGTGTCTATATATGTGTGTGTGTATGGGTGTATGTATGGGTGTATATGTGTGTGTGCTTTTGTGTGTGTATCTGTGTGTGTGTGTGTGTGTGTATTTCCTGTCCACTTATCTGAGTATTTAACTTCATTCATTGTTCTTCTTGGAGAGACAGAGAGAGAGAGAGAGAGAGAGAGCCTTTTCAATCCCCTTCTCTCCGGAGCGCAGAGTGACAGCTGAATCAGAGAGAGAGCCCCATTCCCTTTGGCCGCGTTGGCCAAAAGCGCCTCTCAGTCACCCCCCCCCAAAAAGCCCCCCCCCTGGTTGCATTCAGACAGTTCCCGGCGCAGGTGCAGATGTCGGGAGGTCTTGCCATTGTCTCGCCCGAGAAGAAAGGTCCGTCCCGTCCCCCGGATCCCTCCCCTGCCCAAAATCTTTGCAGACCTCTATTGCGCACCAGAAGTTACAAGATGAATGGAAACGTTTGGAAAGGGGGGAGTGTGGGGCCTCCGGCGCTTTCTGCCCCCCTGGGCTCACCCTTTTCACAGTTGGGGGGTGGGCAGCTCGGGAAACCCAAGACCTTGAATGCGGAGACGGAGGAAAAGTTAGCGAGGAGACAAGCTGCGTGGGGTTAGGAGGAGGACATGGAGAGGGGGGGAGTGTGGGAATATTTGGGAATAGGAATAGGAATGGTTTTATTGGCCAAGTACCAACAGACATGGGATTTTGCTTCGGATACACTGCAATATAAACGTGCTTTATAAAACATTATGCCACTCACAAGGCAATCACACAGCATGGAATCCCAGAATCGTCGAGTCGGAAGAGACCCCCAAGGGCCATCCAGTCCAACCCCCTGCCAAGCAGGAAACCCCATCCAAGCATTCCTGACGGACGGCTGTCAAGCCTCCGCTTCAAGACCTCCAAAGAAGGAGACTCCACCACACTCCTCGGCAGCAAATCCCAGCTCTTACTGTCAGGAAGTTCTTCCTAATGTTTAGGTGGAATCTTCTTTCTTGTAGTTTGAATCCATTGCCCCGTGTCCGCTTCTCTGGAGCAGCAGAAAACAACCTTTCTCCCTCCTCTAGATGACATCCTTTGATATATTTGAACATGGCTATCATATCACCCCTTAAGCTTCTCTTCTCCAGGCTAAACATACCCAGCTCCCTAAGCCGTTCCTCATAAGGCATCGTTTCCAGGCCTTGGACCATTTTGGTTGAATCTGAGGCTCCAAGACTTTGGCCACCTCATGAGAAGATGTTGGGAAAGATGGAAGGCACAAGGAGAAGGGGACGACAGAGGATGAGATGGTTGAAATCAGCCCTGGGTGCTCACTGGAAGGACAGATCCTGAAACTGAGGCTCCGAGACTTTGGCCACCTCATGAGAAGATGTTGGGAAAGATGGAGGGCGCAAGGAGAAGGGGACGACAGAGGACGAGATGGCCACCTCATGAGAAGAGAAGACTCCCTGGAAAGACCCTGATGTTGGGAAAGATGGAGGGCACAAGGAGAAGGGGACGACAGAGGACGAGATGGCCACCTCATGAGAAGAGAAGACTCCCTGGAGAAGACCCTGATGTTGGGAAAGATGGAGGGCGCAAGGAGAAGGGGACGACAGAGGACGAGATGGTTGGACAGTGTCCTCGAAGCTACCAGTGTTCTCGAAGCCCTGCCGGCAGGTGCCTTCCGACACACGTGGGGTGTGTGTTTTTGTATGTGTGTTGTGGATTCCCCTCCAGTTTGTCCTCCGTGGCCCAAGAGGCGAGAGCGTGACAGACAGCTGGATCCATGTGGCAAACCCCCCGCCGCCACCACCACCACCCGTCCTCTCGCCGGCAGCTGGAGCCCAATTAAAACCCAACAGCGCACAGGTGTTTTCCATAATGATTTTAACTCCGGAAAAAAGCAAGACAGAATCCCTTGAGGGCCTTCAAAAGGAGAAACGTGGAGCTCTGAATGTTTTATATCCCGGCGACATCGAACCAAAGCAGGAAAGAATCAAGCGGCGGGGAGGAGGGCAGCAAAGGGACCGTGTGACGCAGGCTCGGCCAGGTGCTACTGTATTTTTCGCTCCATAAGACGCACTTTTCCCCTCCTGAAAAGTAAGGGGAGATATCTGTGCGTCTTATGGAGCGAATGGTGGTCCCTGGAGCCGAATTGCCCAGGGGCCAAAAGAGGATCGTGCTTTTTATTTTACAAAGGGGGTGTTGAAAGGACCCCGCTCAGCAGCTGATCAGCAAGAGATCGGGAGAGAGATAAGAGTCCCGGCTCCCTTTCAGCCCCGCCCTCCATTGTTGAATGTGCTGCAGAGGGAGGTTGTTTGTTTCCCCAGCGACATGGGACTGGCTGATTAGATTATCTGTCTGGAAACTGTAGAAAAGGCTCCCTTTCCTTTAGAAGCTGCAGAAATGTGAGTTGAACCCCATAAAAACGGGGCTTTTCCTCTTTGCTTTTCCCCCTTTGCAAAAGGAGCTTTGCTTTTCCCCCTTTGCAAAAAAAGCTGCAAAACTTTAGCTGATCCTCAAAAAAACAGGGCTTTTCCCTTTGCAAAAAAGCTGCAAAACTTTAGCTGATCCTCAAAAAACAGGGCTTTTCCCTTTGCAAAAAAGCTGCAAAACTTTAGCTGATCCTCAAAAAACAGGGCTTCCCTTTGCAAAAAAGCTGCAAAACTTTAGCTGATCCTCAAAAAACAGGGCTTTTCCCTTTGCAAAAAAAGCTGCAAAACTTTTAGCTGATCCTCAAAAAAAGGGCTTTTCCCTTTGCAAAAAAGCTGCAAAACTTTGAGCTGATCCTCAAAAAAACAGGGCTTTTCCCTTTGCAAAAAAGCTGCAAAAAAGGGCTTTTCCCTTTGCAAAAAAGCTGCAAAACTTTAGCTGATCCTCAAAAAAACAGGGCTTTTCCCTTTGCAAAAAAAGCTGCAAAACTTTGAGCTGATCCTCAAAAAAAACCAGGGCTTTTCCCTTTGCAAAAAAAGCTGCAAAACTTTTAGCATCCCAAAAAGGGCTTTTCCCTTTGCAAAAAAGCTGCAAAACTTTTAGCTGATCCCAAAAGAGAACCCCTTGTTGGGAAAGATGAGGCACAAGGAGAAGGGGATGACAGAGGACAAGAAGGTTGGACAGTGTTTAGCTTATCCTCAAAAAACCCTCCATCTTTCCCAACATGAGGGAGTCTTCTCCTTGTGCCCTCCATCTTTCCCAACACCAGGGTCTTTCCCAGGGAGTCTTCTCTTCTCATGAGGTGGCCAGAGTCTTGGAGCTCACCGTCCACGAGTCCACCCGTCTTAACCACTACAGCGCATTGGCTCTCAGTTAACATCCCACAGGCCAACCCGGTTGAAAGCTGACTGTCGTATGGCTTCCCGACAAACAAATCAAATCAAATGCTCAACCAAGACCGCCTATAACACCTCCGTGTTAGCTTTTCGTGAGCAAATGAGGTCGGGCGCTGAGTAAATGGGTTCGTTTGCGGAGCAGCCCTCGTTTCCTTCAACAGAAACCCTTTCAAAATCGGGGCAGCGTTTCCGAATGCCAGGCTTAAATTATGCAGCGACTGCGGCGCAAGACGTTAAAATATGCAGATGAGCAGATTCCTCGTGCCTCTTTCATCTCGCGGCTCCGCCGCTGTCTAAAAACAGATTGCAGCAGTCACCCTCATTCAGAAGGAGAGGGGGGAAACAAATCGCGGCAAAGGGAGGGGAGGCCGAATTGGCAAACTGAACGAGTTCGGTTCTCCAATTCTGTCTCTCATAGAATCCTGGAATCATACATGAGAGCGTATTAACTTATTGCAAGTGTATTAGCTTATTATAGGATCATCGAGTTGGAAGAGACCCCAAGGGCCATCCAGTCCAACCCCCTGCCAAGCAGGAAACACCATCCAAGCATTCCTGACGGACGGCTGTCAAGCCTCCGCTTCAAGACCTCCAAAGAAGGAGACTCCGCCACACTCCTTGGCAGCAAATCCCAGCTCTTACTGTCAGGAAGTTCTTCCTAATGTTTAGGTGGAATCTTCTTTCTTGTAGTTTGAATCCATTGCCCCGTGTCCGCTTCTCTGGAGCAGCAGAAAACAACCTTTCTCCCTCCTCTAGATGACATCCTTTGATATATTTGAACATGGCTATCATATCCCCCCTTAACCTTCTCTTCTCCAGGCTAAACATACCCAGCTCCCTAAGCCGTTCCTCATAAGGCATCGTTTCCAGGCCTTGGACCATTTTGGTTGCCCTCCTCTGGACACGTTCCAGCTTGTCAGTATCCTTCTTGAACTGGGGTGCCCAGAACTGGACACAGTATTCCAGGTGAGGTCTGACCAGAGCGGAATACAGTGGTACTATTACTTCCCTTGATCTAGACGCTATACTCCTATTGATGCAGCCCAGAATTGCATTGGCTTTTTTAGCCGCTGCATCACACTGTTGACTCATGTCAAGTTTGTGGTCTACCAAGACTCCTAGATCCTTTTCCCATGTACTGCTCTCAAGCCAGGTGTCACCCATCCTGTATTTGTGCCTTTCATTTTTTTTGCCCAAGTGTAGTACTTGACATTTCTCCCTGTTAAAATTCATCTTGTTTGCTTTGGCCCAGTTCTCTAATCTGTTAAGGTCATTTTGAAGCGTGATCCTGTCCTCTGGGGTATTAGCCACCCCTCCCAATTTGGTGTCATCTGCAAACTTGATCAGGATGCCCTCAAGCCCATCATCCAAGTCATGGATGAAGATGTTGGAAGACTGGGCCCAAGACAAACCCTGAACCCTGTGGCACCTTCCACTAGTCATTCACTGAAGGAGAATTTCAGAATCTGGAGCTTGGGCCCGACCCTGTGGGCACTCCTTGCTCCAGGGGGGCCATCAAGATCTCTTGGGTTCGAGCCAACCAGTCTACCAAGACTCCTAGATCCTTTTCACATGTACTGCTCTCAAGCCAGGTGTCACCCATCCTGTATTTCACTGAATCATAAAGTAACATCAATTCCAGGAGTTTCTGGAACAAGGAACTCATCTATTTCTCCATCTGGGCTTGGGGCGACCCATTCAGTTCTGTTGCCTTGCTCCTCCTGCTGCTGAAACCTTGCTTACCGAGGATTTTGGGGGTCTGGCAAGATCTCGTGAGAGTCCTGTGAGATCTCACCAGAAGCAGACGTTTCTTCCTCGCCGTGAAGGTCCTGTGTGAGCGCCTGGAGGAGGGTTGGTGGATGTATGGCGGCTGACGGATAGAGGTTTAATCCTGAGAAGGCAGAAGGACTGTTCTTGGGGGACAGGGGGCAGGCAGGTGTGGAGGACTCCCGGGTCCTGAATGGGGTAACTGTGCCCCCGAAGGACCAGGTGCGCAGCCGGCGAGTCATTTTGGACCTGCAGCTTTCCATGGAGAAGCAGGACCATTCCCTGTCCCATCTGGGACGCAGGATGAGACCCTCCCTGCCCGCGGACTGTCTCGCCAGAGTGGTGCATGCTCTGGTTATCTCCGCTTGGACTACTGCAATGCGCTCTACGTGGGGCTACCTTTGAAGGTGACCCGGAAACTGCAACTAATCCAGAATGCGGCAGCCAGACTGGGGACTGGGAGCGGCCGCCGAGACCACATAACACCGGTCCTGAAAGACCTACATTGGCTCCCAGGACGTTTCCGAGCACAATTCAAAGTGTCGGTGCTGACCTTGAAAGCCCTAAACGGCCTCGGTCCTGTATACCCGAAGGAGCGTCTCCACCCAGGACATCGGGGTCCGTCTCCCGAGGGCCTTCTGACGGTTCCCTCGCTGCGAGAAGCAAAGCTACAGGAAACCAGGCCTAGGGCCTTCTCGGTGGTGGCGCCCACCCTGTGGAACGCCCTCCCAGCAGATGTCCAAGAGAACAACAACTCCCAGACGTTTAGAAGACATGTGAAGGCAGCCCTGTTTAGGGAAGCTTTTAATGTTTAGTGGATTATTGTATTTTAATTTTTTGTTGGAAGCCGCCCAGAGTGGCTGAGGAAGCCCAGACAGATGGGCGGGGTATAAATAAATTACCTTGGGCTAGTCCCACTTCTCTGACGTCTCTCAGCCCCACTCACCCCACAGAGTGTTTGTTGTGGAGAATGTGAGCCACTTGGAGACTCCTTCGGGTAGCGATAAAGCGGGATATCAAATCCAAACTCTCCTTCTTCTTCTTCACTCGTTCTGGCTCATCCTTTCAAGGACTTGTCTCCTCTCCTCTCAGACCTGCCTCCAATATTTCTTAAAACCAACCGAAATTTGACTTCACAGCTCCGTGCTAAACATTTCAGACACCTAATCGGCAAGAGCGCCCGTCCCGACATCTCGCTGGGATCTGCGAAGTTCCACAGATCTTGTTTATAACACGTTTGTCTAAAATTATCTCAAGGCACCCGGCACGCTCCTATGGAACAGATGCTGTGAAGTCTCTGCCCACCCCCAGTTCTGTTTTGATCTCAAATCGGCATGTTTAAGCTGCTTGTGTGAACTGTAAATTGAACCGAAGATGGAGAGGAAGCCGCCGGCTTCCTTCGGCTGTTGCTTCTCGAGGAAGGGCGCCATCTGCACTCGTTGCCCGGGGGCGCAATATCATTACGGGGCACGGCTGGCGCCGTGGGTTAAACCACAGAGCCGAGGGCTCACCGATTGGAAGGTCGGCGGTTCGAATCCCCGCAATGACGGGGTGAGCTCCCGTCGCTCGGTCCCTGCTCCTGCCCACCTAGCAGTTCGAAAGCACGTCAAAGTGCAAGTAGATAAATAGGTACCTCCGGCGGGAAGGTAAACGGCGTTTCCGTGTGCTGCTCTGGTTCGCCAGAAGTGGCTTAGTCCACATGACCCGGAAGCTGTAGCCGGCTCCCTTGGCCAGTAAAGCGAGATGAGCGCCACAGAGTCGTCCGCGACTGGACCAACGGTGGGGTCCTTTACCTTTAGCGAGAAGCGGCTTAGGCTGGCCACATGACCCAGGCTGTACGCCGGCTCCCTTGGCCAGTAAAGCGAGATGAGCGCCGCAACCCCAGAGTCGTCCGCGAGCGGACCTAACGGCCAGGGGTCCCTTTACCTTGACATTATCATTGTCTGCATTTGTTAAGAAAGGGTTTGGGGAGAGTAGGAAGGGGGTAAGCACCCTAGGGAGCTGTTCATAGCTGATGGTGGAAGATCATAGAATCATCGAGTTGGAAGAGACCCCAAGGGCCATCCAGTCTAACCCCCTGCCAAGCAGGAAACACCATCTAAGCATTCCTGACAGATGGCTGTCAAGCCTCCGCTTCAAAGACCTCCAAAGAAGGAGACTCCACCACACTCCTTGGCAGCAAATCCCAAGGATTCTAGTCTGAATGCTTGGATGGTGTTTCCTGCTTGGCAGGGGGTTGGACTGGATGGCCCTTGGGGTCTCTTCCAACTCTAGGATTCTAGGTACGGGACTCCAGTAAACGGGAGGCTCCCGGGGCATCATTCAAACCGACACGCAAACCGCAGCTTCAGATTTGGTTGCCTGGACTAAATCTGTTTGCAGAGGGACGCACGCCAATTCGCTTGTCTGCTGCTGCCTTGGTGGAAGCAGAGCTCGGCTCTGGCCACAGATGAGCTCCTGCGGTTCTGGCCAGGATGCAATATTCTTTAAATTGCATCTGCACGACTGCCGCCGCCGTCGCCCGTGGATCTGTCCCCTCCTCCTCTCGGCTCCCAGCAAGGCAGAGCCACAAAGTAGCTCAAATGGCAGCTGTCACCGTTAAAGAGGCATTTTTCCGCAGCGACGCTGACAGCAACTGTCCGGGAGGAGCACGAACGGAACGGGAATGACATCATGTTTATTCAGAAATGACATTCCCCGCTACGGATCGGTGTCAGCGATATTTTTGACGCGGCGGAGAGGGAGAAAACACTTGCCGAGATTTATCCTTTTTGCAGCGACACACACACAAACACACACACACAGCAGAATTGGAGGAAATTTGGCAAGCAATGCAGGCCTGAACGTTCCTCCCTAATGCACTAGTGTACCAGGTGAAACTCGAAAAATTAGTTACAGGTATCTGAAGACGTGTGCATGCACACGAAAGCTCATACCAAGAACAAACTTAGTTGGTCTCCAAGGTGCTACCGGAAGGAATTTTTTAATTTTTTATATTGTTTTAACTACGGCAGACCAACACGGCTACCTACCTGTAACTGAGAATTTTATTTTATTTTTTATTTTGTTTCGAAAAATTAGAATACCGCGGGAAAGTCCATTTAGGTAAGCAATCGATTTCATTAGCTGCTGGAGTTGAATACATGAGATCAGCTCATGGAGAAATGTCAAGTACTACACTTGGGCAAAAAAAATGAAAGGCACAAATACAGGATGGGTGACACCTGGCTTGAGAGCAGGACATGGGAAAAGGATCGAGGAGTCTTGGTAGACCACAAACTTGACATGAGTCAACAGTGTGATGCAGCGGCTAAAAAAGCCAATGCAATTCTGGGCTGCATCAAGAGGAGTATAGCGTCTAGATCAAGGGAAGAAGAAGAAGAGGAGAAGGAGGAGGAGATGGAGAAGGAGGAAGAGGAGGAGGAGTCTTGGTAGACCATCAATTGACATGAGTCAACAGTGATGCAGCAGCTAAAAAAGCCAATGCAATTCTGGGCTGCGTCAATAGGAGTATAGCGTCTAGATCAAGGGAAGAAGAAGAAGAGGAGAAGGAGGAGGAGATGGAGGAGGAGGAGTAGGAAAAGACCAGTGTTTTTCAACCACTGTTCCGCGGCACACTAGTGTGCCGCGAGATGTTGCCTGGTGTGCCGTGGGAAAATTACTTTATATATAGTCAATATAGGCACAGAGTTAAATTTTTTAACATTTTCTAATGGTGGTGTGCCTCGTGATTTTTTTCATGAAACAAGTGTGCCTTTGCCCAAAAAAGGTTGAAAAACACTGTGGTAGACCATCAATTGACCTGAGTCGACAGGGTGATGCAGCAGCTAAAAAAGCCAATGCATTTCTGGGCTGCGTCAATAGGAGTATAGCGTCTAGATCAAGGGAAGAAGAAGAAGAGGAGAAGGAGGAGGAGATGGAGGAGGAGGAAGAGGAGGAGGAGTCTTGGTAGACCATCAATTGACCTGAGTCGACAGGGTGATGCAGCAGCTAAAAAAGCCAATGCATTTCTGGGCTGCGTCAATAGGAGTATAGCGTCTAGATCAAGGGAAGAAGAAGAAGAGGAGAAGGAGGAGGAGATGGAGGAGGAGGAGTCTTGGTAGACCATCAATTGACCTGAGTCGACAGGGTGATGCTGCGGCTAAAAAAGCCAATGCATTTCTGGGCTGCGTCAATAGGAGTATAGCGTCTAGATCAAGGGAAGAAGAAGAAGAGGAGAAGGAGGAGGAGATGGAGGAGGAGGAAGAGGAGGAGGAGATGGAGGAGGAGGAAGAGGAGGAGGAGTCTTGGTAGACCACAAACTTGACCTCAGTCGACAGGGTGATGCAGCAGCTAAAAAAGCCAATGCATTTCTGGGCTGCGTCAATAGGAGTATAGCGTCTAGATCAAGGGAAGAAGAAGAAGAGGAGAAGGAGGAGGAGATGGAGGAGGAGGAAGAGGAGGAGGAGTCTTGGTAGACCACAAACTTGACCTGAGTCGACAGGGTGATGCAGCAGCTAAAAAAGCCAATGCATTTCTGGGCTGCGTCAATAGGAGTATAGCGTCTAGATCAAGGGAAGAAGAAGAGGAGGAGGAGGAGGAGATGGAGGAGGAGGAGTCTTGGTAGACCATCAATTGACCTGAGTCGACAGGGTGATGCTGCGGCTAAAAAAGCCAATGCATTTCTGGGCTGCGTCAATAGGAGTATAGCGTCTAGATCAAGGGAAGAAGAAGAAGAGGAGAAGGAGGAGGAGATGGAGGAGGAGGAGTCTTGGTAGACCATCAATTGACCTGAGTCGACAGGGTGATGCTGCGGCTAAAAAAGCCAATGCATTTCTGGGCTGCGTCAATAGGAGTATAGCGTCTAGATCAAGGGAAGAAGAAGAAGAGGAGAAGGAGGAGGAGATGGAGGAGGAGGAGTCTTGGTAGACCATCAATTGACCTGAGTCGACAGGGTGATGCTGCGGCTAAAAAAGCCAATGCATTTCTGGGCTGCGTCAATAGGAGTATAGCGTCTAGATCAAGGGAAGAAGAAGAAGAGGAGAAGGAGGAGGAGATGGAGGAGGAGGAGTCTTGGTAGACCATCAATTGACCTGAGTCGAGTGATGCTTGGTAGACCATCAATTGACCTGAGTCGACAAGGGTGATGCAGCAGCAGCTAAAAAAGCCAATGCATTTCTGGGCTGCGTCAATAGGAGTATAGCGTCTAGATCAAGGGAAGAAGAAGAAGAGGAGAAGGAGGAGGAGATGGAGGAGGAGGAAGAGGAGGAGGAGTCTTGGTAGACCATCAATTGACCTGAGTCGACATGGTGATGCAGCAGCTAAAAAAGCCAATGCATTTCTGGGCTGCGTCAATAGGAGTATAGCGTCTAGATCAAGGGAAGAAGAAGAAGAGGAGAAGGAGGAGGAGATGGAGGAGGAGGAAGAGGAGGAGGAGAAGATGGAGGAGGAGGAAGAGTCTTGGTAGACCATCAATTGGGCTGCGTCAATAGGAGTATAGCGTCTAGATCAAGGGAAGTAATAGTAGCACTGTATTCCGCTCTGGTCAGACCTCACCTGGAAGACTGTGTCCGGTTCTGGGCACCCCATTTCAAGAAGGATACGGACAAGCTGGAAGGTGCCCAGAGGAGGGCAACCCAAATGGTCAAATGGTGATATTTTAAATGTAGTTACAGGTGGGTAGCCGTGTTGGTCTGCCATAGTCAAAACAAAATCGAAAATTATTTGTACCCCGCCCATCTGGCCGGGACTCCCCAGCCACTCTGGGCGGCTTCCACCAAACATTAAAATACATTTAAAATTCTTTCCAGTAGCACCTTAGAGACCAACTGAGTTTGTTCTTGGTATGAGCTTTCGTGTGCATGCACACTTCTTCAGATACTCATACCAAGAACAAACTCAGTTGGTCTCTAAGGTGCTACGGGAAAGAATTTTGAATGTATTTTAATGTTTGGCGGAAGCCGCCCAGAGTCCCGGCCAGATGGGCGGGGTACAAAAATTATTATTATTATTATTATTATTATTATTATTATTATTATTATTATTATTATTATTATATCATCAAAGGCCTGGAAACGATGCCTTAGGACAGTGGTGGCGACCCTTTTAGAGACAAAACCGCAATGATTTATCACAAAGTGCCAATCTGGGGGATCATGGGGGAGAGTTGTTGAGGTTTTGCCTCTGCCTCTGCTCTGCTGCTGGTGGCTGCTGCCCAGGAGGACTCCCCTGCCTGAGTGCCTGAGGGCCCCGTTCCTGCCACTCACCACCTGGCCCAGGGCGGGGCCTGGTAAGGCCTCAAAAGGACTGCTGCCATTGCTGCTGCTGCCCAGCTCTTTTTTAAATGTTTTAAAATGTTTTTATTATTATTATTTCTTTTCATCTTTTTAAGTTTCCTTGTTGTGGGGGTGGGATAGATGTTTAGTGGGGTTTTGAGTTTTGTTTAATTTTGGTTATTTGTAATTTTTATAGTTTTTGGTTTGTATTGTTGTGTTTTGTTTTCTTTTTTATATAGGTTTTATTTTGTTGTTAAGGGGTGGGGTCAGGGCTGCCTGGGAGGGGGTCCCGGCCAACAAAATGGCTGGGGCAGGTTCCACAGGGGGGGATGCACTGGGACAACCGATCTCAGTGATCACGGGCAGGAGGAGGAGTTACGCTAAGACCAGACCATGTCATTGCCGAGGAGGCAGGTTTAGTCGTTGTCTGAGGACTATTCCTGCCTCCGGGTCTGGTCCTGACCGGATGGATACTGGATTCAGCAAGGGATACCCACATGACCTGAAGATGCTGCTGTGCAATGCCAGGTCAATGTTGAATAAAACCACTGCCATCCATGACTTGATTGTGGATGGTGGACTTGACCTGGCATGTGTAACAGAGACTTGGTTGGACGAGGCAGATGGGCCTGTCCTTGCCGCTGCTTGTCCACCAGGTTTCTCTTACGCACAGCAACCCAGGCCTTGTGGGCGGGGAGGGGGGGTTGCAGTGATTTTTAGGAAGTCATTAGTTTGCACCAGGCGTCCTATTGGGAAGACCAGTTTTCTGAGTGCATGTTCTGGAAGTTGGGCAATAGGGGCAGTACAGGATTCCTTTTGGTGTACCGACCTCCCCGCTGCACCAAGGATTCCCTGCCCGAGCTGCTTCAGGTCGTGGCGGATGTTCTCCTGGAGACACCTAGTTTGGTCGTCCTAGGGGATTTTAACATCCATGCCGACACGACCTTACAAGGGGCCGCTCGGGACTTCGTGGAAAGCATGGCCTCCATGGGGCTGACCCTGAATAAGTCTGGTCCAACTCATAGCCGAGGACATGCCTTAGACCTGGTATTCACCTCTATGGATGTTGGTGATCTGACATTAAAAAAAAGTGAAACTAAAGAAGTGCCATGGTCAGATCACTTCCTGGTGCAACTGGACTTCTCCGCAACCCTTCCCCTCTGCAGGGAGGTGGGACCAATTCGGATGGTCCGCCCCCGCCACTTAATGGATCCAAATGGTTTCCAGAGAGTGGTAGGGGATACTTTATCCCATGTTGATGGCCTTTCAGCCGATTCCCTGGTGGCCCGCTGGAATGTGGAGCTAACCAGGGCTATTGACTGTTTGGCTCCGAAGCGCCCTCTCCGGTTGCATGGAGCCCGGACAGCCCCGTGGTTTTCCCCGGAGCTGAGGGCGATGAAACAATCGTTGAGACGGCTAGAGCGCCGGTGGCAGAAAACCCATTCTGAATCCGACCGGACACAGGTTAGAGCTCAACGTCGAGCCTACCAAGTGGCGATAGCGACGGCGAAGAAGACTTTCTTCACCGCCTCTATTGCATCTGCGGAAAATAGCAGCAGGAGACTCTTTCAGGTGGTTCGGAATCTATCGGAGCCACCTTCGTCATCGGGGCCTGGTAGGGACCCCAAGATCTCCTGCAATGCGTTTGCAAAGTTTTTTGCAGATAAAATCGCTCAGATTCGGAAAGAGGTAGACTCCACCGTGGGAGCAGGGCCAGGGCGGGAGAGTGCCAGAGTCCTGTCTAGTCCAGTTGCGTGGGATCAATTTCAGTCTGTTACCTCCGAGGATGTGGACAGGCTGCTTGGACGAGTGAAACCAACCACCTGTCTCCTTGATCCTTGCCCATCCTGGCTTATAAAAGCTAGCCGGGAGGGGCTGGGCGATGGGCTGCGCGGGGTGGTGAATGCTTCCCTCTGTGAGGGAGCCTTCCCAGCCCCGCTGAAAGAGGCGGTCATTAAACCGCTTCTTAAAAAAACATCTTTAGACCCGGCCAATATGGCCAACTATCGCCCAGTCTCAAATCTACCATTCTTGGGCAAGGTGATTGAGCGGGTGGTTGCTGAACAACTCCAGGCACGCCTGGAAGAAGCGGACCATTTGGATCCCTTCCAATCGGGATTCAGGCCTCACCATGGGACTGAAACCGCCTTGGTCGCGCTGGTCGATGATCTCCGGCGGGCTAGGGACAAAGGTGAGAGCTGTTTCCTAGTTCTGCTGGATCTCTCAGCGGCCTTTGACACCATCGACCATAACATCCTTCTGGACCGGCTAGAGGGGTTGGGAGCTGGAGGCACTGTTATACAGTGGTTCCGCTCCTTCCTCCTGGGCCGTGTTCAGAAAGTGGTGGTGGGGGATGAGTGTTCAGACCCCTGGGCTCTCACTTGTGGGGTGCCTCAGGGTTCTGTCCTCTCCCCCATGCTTTTTAATATCTATATGAAGCCGCTGGGAGAGATCATCAGGGGGTTTGGGCTGGGTGTTCATCAGTATGCGGATGATACCCAGCTCTACCTCTCTTTCAAATCAGAACCAGTGAAGGCATGAAGGTCCTGTGTGAGTGCCTGGAGGCGGTTGGAGGATGGATGGCGGCTAACAGATTGAGGTTGAATCCTGACAAGACAGAAGTACTGTTTTTGGGGGACAGGAGGAGGGCAGGTGTGGAGGACTCCCTGGTCCTGAATGGGGTAACTGTGCCCCTGAAGGACCAGGTGCGCAGCCTGGGAGTCATTTTGGACTCACAGCTGTCCATGGAGGCGCAGGTTAATTCTGTGTCCAGGGCAGCTGTCTACCAGCTCCATCTGGTACGCAGGCTGAGACCCTACCTGCCCGCAGACTGTCTCGCCAGAGTGGTGCATGCTCTGGTTATCTCCCGCTTGGACTACTGCAATGCGCTCTATGTGGGGCTACCTTTGAAGGTGACCCGGAAACTGCAATTAATCCAGAATGCGGCAGCTAGACTGGTGACTGGGAGTGGCCGCCGGGACCACATAACACCGGTCCTGAGAGATCTACATTGGCTCCCAGTACGTTTCCGAGCACAATTCAAAGTGTTGGTGCTGACCTTTAAAGCCCTAAACGGCCTCGGTCCTGTATACCTGAAGGAGCGTCTCCACCCCCATCATTCAGCCCGGACACTGAGATCCAGCGCCGAGGGCCTTCTGTCGGTTCCCTCACTGCGAGAAGCAAAACTACAGGGAACCAGGCAGAGGGCCTTCTCGGTAGTGGCGCCCGCCCTGTGGAACGCCCTCCCATCAGAGGTCAAGGGAATAAACAACTACCTGACATTCAGAAAATACCTGAAGGCAGCCCTTTTAGGGAAGTTTTTAATGTGTGATATTTTTGTATTTGATTTTTGTTGGAAGCCGCCCAGAGTGGCTGGGGAAATCCAGCCAGATGGGCGGGGTACAAATAATAAATATTATTATTATTATTATTTTGGGGGGGGGGAGTACCCCAGAGTGGTTGAACTTCTATATATGTGCACTTTATTTATAATATTTTGAAAAGAAATAGTTGCCTTTCAGCACTTCTCGACCGTCTCCTTGTCCACGGTGCCGGGCTGGTGTCGGCGGCGGGGCTGGAAGGCGTCCTTCAGCCCGCCGTGGCCCTTCTTCGGCGGGGCCGACATGGCGGAGAAGGGGGGGGCGACGGCGGCTTCGGCTGAGGGAGGGATAAGGCGCGCGTGTGTGTGTCCCTTCCGCCAGGCCGCTCCTTCCCCGGCTTGCCTACCGACTGTTGAGGCGGAGGAGAAGGGGCAACGGGGACGCGCCCGAATGGCGGAGGGGGAAAAAAAGGGGAGCGGGTGGGAAAGGGAAAGAGGACGAGGCCGCCGCCGCCGCCGCCGCGCGTGCCTGAGGAGGGAGAAGCGCGCCCGTTAAACCTCCGTGACAGGATAGCGAGCCTCATTTACGGGCGCCCTAATTGGCTGCGGCAGTGGCGAGGGCGGGAGGAAAGGCGAGACTCTATTGGAGGAGGGGGGAAAGGCTCCCTGAGGGAAGGCGCGTTCCGATTGGCTGCGGCAGTGGCGAGGGCGGGAGGAAAGGCGAGACTCTGTTGGAGGAGGGGGGAAAGGCTCCCTGAGGGAAGGCGCGTTCGGATTGGCTGCGGCAGTGGCGAGGGCGGGAGGAAAGGCGAGACTCTGTTGGAGGAGGGGGGAAAGGCTCCCTGAGGGAAGGCGCGTTCGGATTGGCTGCGGCAGTGGCGAGGGCGGGAGGAAAGGCGAGACTCTGTTGGAGGAGGGGGGAAAGGCTCCCTGAGGGAAGGCGCGTTCCGATTGGCTGCGGCAGTGGCGAGGGTGGGAGGAAAGCCTGTTGGAGGAGGGGAGAAACGCTCCCTGAGGGAAGGCGCGTTCGGATTGGCTGCGGCAGTGGCGAGGGCGGGAGGAAAGGCGGAGACTCTGTTGGAGGAGGGGAAAAAAACGCTCGCTGAGGGAAGGCGCGTTCCGATTGTACCGCTGGTTTTCAACAGCCCGCCCCTAGGGTTCAGTCGCGTTTTGATTGGTCAGAGCGAAGGGGGGTGGGCGAGGGGGCGGGTGATGGGGCGATGGCGCGCGTGCGCACTTGGGCACGCGGGCCATAGGTTCGCCACCACTGGTATATATTGTAGGGAAGAGATATAATTTCCTGATATATATATACACACAAACACACCACAAATATATATATATATATATATATATATATATATATATATATATTATATATCTGTGTCCGGTTCACCCCATTTAAGAAGGATACGGACAAGCTGGAAGGTGTCCAGAAGAGGGCAACCAAAATGGTCCAAGGCCTGGAAGATGCCTGATGAGGAGCTGGGTATGTTTAGCCTGGAGAAGAGAAGCTTAAGGGGCGATATGATAGCCATGTTCAAATATATCAAAGGATGTCATCTAGAGGAGGGTGAAAGGTTGTCTTCTGCTGCTCCGGAGAAGCGGACACGGGGCAATGGATTCAAACTATAAGAAAGAATCATAGAATCCTAGAGTTGGAAGAGACCCCAAGGGCCATCCAGTCCAACCCCCTGCCAAGCAGGAAACACCATCAAAGCATTCCTGACAGATGGCTGTCAAGCCTCCGCTTCAAGACCTCCAAAGAAGCTCACTGGACATCTGTGGTAGATCACTGGTAGATCGGTGGCTCCCGCAAAGAAGCTAAATAACTTTGTCTCCCCTAAGAAAAACTCAACATCTTTGCCCTGCACCCCTGTAATGACCCGAGCCACCAAAAACAGGGCTCTCCTTCCGAGAAAAAAGCTCACTGTCGCTTTCCTCCCCCCTAAAGAAACTCCAGGACTGTGATCTGAACCCACCGAAAAGGGGGCAGATCACTGCCCGTTTTTAACTGTATGAGCAGATCGCAGTCTCTTAAAAGTTGGCCACCCCTGCTGTATGGTGAGCCAGTGTGGTGTAGTGGTTAAGAGTGGTAGACTCGTAATCTGGTGAACCGGGTTCGCGTCTCCGCTCCTCCACATGCAGCTGCTGGGTGACCTTGGGCTAGTCACACTTCTCTGAAGTCTCTCAGCCCCACTCACCTCACAGAGGAAGGGAAAGGAGAATGTTAGCTGCTTTGAGACTCCTTCGGGTAGTGATAAAGCGGGATATCAAATTCAAACTCTTTTTCATAGAATCATAGAGTCACATGAATTCCGGGAGTTTCTGAAACAAGGAAATCATCTCTTTCTCCATCTGGGCTCGGGGGCGACCCGTTCGGTTCAGGCGCCTTGCTGCGGCTTACCGAGGCTTTCGGGGTCTTCCCCGGCGCCCTCCGGAACGTGGCGCCGCGGTTCCCGAAACCACGTGCCTCTATGGCTAAGAGGGACCTGCTCCCACCCCAAAAACCCTCCCACCCCCTCGCAGCCAACATGGTTTTCACCTGCATGACTCCTGATCTCTTGCCAGCGACGGTCTCGGTGATGCAAGCCCAAGGTGTTGTTGCCACCTCGGGGGCCGTTTGGAGAACAGAACAACAGCGTCAGATTCGGCGCCGGAGTATTTCTGGAGCTGTCCGCCTCCGGGGAGGAACAGCAAGATGGAATATAGGTCCAGGGGGACGCGCCGCGAGGCAGGGAGCAGGTGGCACAGGACGCGGGGAGTTTGTTACCATTGGACAGGTCTCTCCAGTGTCTGGCTACGATATTTTGTTTTCTTACCTGTGGACAAAACAAAAACGAAACGAAAAATTCCTTCCGGTAGCACCTTACGAGACCAGCTGAGTTTGTTCTTGGCGCGAGCTTCCGTGTGCATGCGCACTTCTTCGGATGCACTGAAACGGACGTCGCCAGACCCTTAAATACAGTGAGGGAGCGGGGAGGTGGATTACTCAGAAGGGTGGTGGGCATGGGGGATCGGCGTGGAAAACCTGTTGACGACTCTTAACGGAAAGGCAAGGGGTGAGATGTCTCAAGATAGCTTGGTCCTGTATAATGAGATAAGAATCCAATGTCTTTGTTCAGACCAGGTTTCTCCATGGTTTTAAGTTTGGTGATGAGTTCCAGTCCATTTTGGAATCACAAGACGGAGAAACCAGTTGGAGAACACTTCAGTCTCCCAGGACGTTCTGTCCAAGATCTCAAAGGAGCCGTCTTATTACAAAGGAGTTTCAGAAATACACTGGAAAGAGAAGTTGCTGAATTAACAAACTTAAAACCATGGAGAGACCTGGTCTGAATAGAGACACTGGATTCTTATTTCAGAAATAGACTGGAAAGGGAAGTTGCTGAATTAACAAACTTAAAACCATGGAGAGACCTGGTCTGAATAGAGACACTGGATTCTTATTTCAGAAATAGACTGGAAAGGGAAGTTGCTGAATTAACAAACTTAAAACCATGGAGAGACCTGGTCTGAATAGAGACACTGGATTCTTATTTCAGAAATAGACTGGAAAGGGAAGTTGCTGAATTAACAAACTTAAAACCATGGAGAGACCTGGTCTGAATAGAGACACTGGATTCTTATTTCAGAAATAGACTGGAAAGGGAAGTTGCTGAATTAACAAACTTAAAACCATGGAGAGACCTGGTCTGAATAGAGACACTGGATTCTTATTTCAGAAATAGACTGGAAAGGGAAGTTGCTGAATTAACAAACTTAAAACCATGGAGAGACCTGGTCTGAATAGAGACACTGGATTCTTATTTCAGAAATAGACTGGAAAGGGAAGTTGCTGAATTAACAAACTTAAAACCATGGAGAGACCTGGTCTGAATAGAGACACTGGATTCTTATTTCAGAAATAGACTGGAAAGGGAAGTTGCTGAATTAACAAACTTAAAACCATGGAGAGACCTGGTCTGAATAGAGACACTGGATTCTTATTTCAGAAATAGACTGGAAAGGGAAGTTGCTGAATTAACAAACTTAAAACCATGGAGAGACCTGGTCTGAATAGAGACACGGATTCTTATTTCAGATAGACTGGAAAGGGAAGTTGCTTAACAAACTTAAAACTGGAGAGACCTGGTCTGAATAGAGACACTACATTCAGAAATAGACTAAAGGGAAGTCTGAATTAACAAACTTAAAACCATGGAGAGACTTATAGAGACACTTTCTTATTTCAGTGGGGGGAAGTTGCTGAATTAACAAACTTAAAACCATGGAGAGACCTGGTGTAGAGACACGGGATTTTACATGAGCAGAATGTGTCCTTTTATTTCAAAATGCATCTCTGGGTTATTTGTGGGGCCTGCCTGGTGTTTTCGCATGAGCAGAATGTGTGCTTTTATTTCAAATGCATCTCTGGCTTATTTGTGGGGCCTGCCTGGTGTTTTCACACGAACAGAATGTGTCCATTTCTTTAAAATGCACCCCCTGGGTTATTTGTGGGGGCATAGGAGTTCGTTCATTTCCCCCCCAAAAAATATAGCGCGGCCCACCACACGGTCTGAGGGACGGCGGACCGGCTGAGAAAGGTTGCACAACAGTAACCGACACAAACCAGTCTCCTTTAAGTGGTTTTATTACTGGTTAGGTTTTTACAAATTCCGAGAGCCGAACGGGTTTGTCACTTTTAAATTGCTAAAACATCCGAACAATCCACGGACGGTTGAGGACTAGTTCAAAGTAACAAAACTCTTATTAACATTGATTTATTTTCTTTTTCTTCTTCTTCTTCTTCTTCTTCTTCTTCTTCTTCTTCTTCTTCTTCTTCTTCTTCTTCTTCTTCGTCATCGTGTCCGTTTGTTCTTTGCCCTGGTCATAAATACACAGGGGGTGGGGGGAAGAGATTGACATGACGGATGGGGGGGCATTTCTGTGACGATACAGTATATAAGGCACATAGCTGTCTTTGAAAAGTACAGAAGCTTTAGCCAACTGAAATCAATTGCCATTTCCCTCGCCCGGACGTAGCAAGATGGTACCCAGTGCGGGAATTTTCGGGGGGCACCCCCGTACGGGCTGCGCATGTGCGGCATCCGTACGGAATGCCGCAGACGCACAGCCCGTAAGAAGCTGCACACCTGGGGCGAGGCAGGGGCCATCTTGTCACCCCTTCCGGAGCGGCCCGCCCCCCAACGCACACACCCTTCCTAGGCCGCCGCATTGAGACCAACGCTGTGGGGTGAGTTGCTCGTCCAAGTGAATCCTCCGCCCGCCTTGCGGCCCGCAGTGCCAGACCGAACCGTCCCCCTTGAGAACCAGTGGGGTGTAGCGGTTAAGAGCGGCGGCCTCGTAATCCGGCGAACCGGCTTCGCGTCCCTTCAGCCAGTGTGGTGTAGCGGTTCACAGCAGTAGACTCATAATCTGGTGAACTGGCTTCGCCTCCCTTAAACCAGTGCGGTGTAGTGGTTACGAGTGGAGGACTCATAATCCGGTGAACCGGGTTCGCATCCCTTCAGCCAGCGTGGTGTAGCGGTTCACAGCAGTAGACTCCTAATCCGGTGAACTGGCTTCGCCTCCCTTAAACTAGTGTGGTGTAGTGGTTAAGAGCGGTGGACTTGTAATCCGGTGAACCGGCTTCGCGTCCCTTAAACCAGTGTGGTCTAGCGGTTCACAGCAGTAGACTCATAATCTGGTGAACTGGCTTCCCCTCGCTTAAACCAGTGTGGTGTAGTGGTTAAGAGCGGCGGACTCATAATCCGGTGAACTGGCTTCGCGTCCCTTAAACCAGTGCGGTCTAGCGGTTCAGAGCAGTAGACTCATAATCCGGTGAACCGGCTTCGCGTCCCTCAAACCAGTGCGGTGTAGCGGTTAAGAGCGGCGGACTCGTAATCCGGTGAACCGGCTTCGCTTCCCCGCTCCTCCACATGCAGCTACTGGGCGACCTTGGGCTGGTCCCCCTTCTCCGAAGTCTCTCAGCCCCGCTCACCCCACAGAGCGTTTCTTGCGGGGGGGGGAGGACGGGAAACGGAGAACGCGAGCCTCTTGGGGACTCCGTCGGGCAGCGATCAAGCGGGATATCGAACCCAGCAAAAATACGCTCGGATCTCAGCTAAGAGCAACTTCTTGTCTCCGAAAGGGACGGGGAGAGGGGGCGCCGTCAGAAAAGACTCGTCAGCGTCGTCTGTGACGGGCTCCGCGGTTCGCGGACCTCCAAGCCCCCGGCCACCGAGGTCAGGACCGAGGGGATACTGGGGTTCGTCAAGTCCGTTAAGGTGGTGGGGGTGCTGGAGGGGCTCATGGAGGCGTTGGAGATTTCGGACGCGGGGCCCGAGGGCGTGCCGGCTTGGAGGTTCGAGTCCGAGGTCTTGTCCGGCCCGGTGTTCTCTTGCCGCAAGAGGTTCCGCCGGAACTTCGCGCGGGCGTTTTGGAACCACACCTGCAAGCAATTACAAGTACTTTTAAACACCCTGCTAATGTATTAACCTGTGTACAATGCTTCTGTTTATTACCCGTGAATGGGAGCTAACTACCTGTAGAGTCAAAACAAAAAGAAAAATTTCTTTCCAATAGAGACCAACTAAGTTTGTTCTTGGTATGAGCTTTCGTTATTTCGTTTCGTCTATGGCACACCAACACGGCCACCCACCTGTACCCGTACAGTGGCAAATCGGGTTACATCCGCCCTGAGCCTTGCCGTCTGGTGATTTAAATCGCGATTTCTAAAATCGCGATTCGAATCACTTTGATTTAAATCAAACCCGATTTTTTAAAATTTAAATCCGCCCTGAGCCTTGCCGTCTGGTGATTTAAATCGCGATTTCTAAAATCGCGATTCGAATCACTTTGATTTAAATCAAACCCGCCCCTGTCCCAGACCCGTCGCAAGCCCCGTCCGTTCTTACCTGTAGAACCCTCTTGGTCAAGCCCGTCTTCTGAGCCAGCTGTTTCAAGTCCTTGGCGTCCGGGTTGTGGTTAATCGCAAAATACGATTTCATTGTCCGCAGCTGGTGGTGTTTGAAGGACGTGCGCATGCGCTTGGTTTTCTGGTTGCTGGGGTACTGCTGGTCTCGGTCCAGGTGGTCGCCGTCGTTCTCATTGCAGCTCAAAGCTGGAGGGGGGAAACAAGGGCGGGGTGGTGGGGTTGGGGAAGGGGGGAGAACGAGACATCACAACTACTGAAGAAGCAGAACCGGCGCATGCTTTACCGAGCCCTTTCACTCCCTCCTGCCATCCTTCTCCATGCACTTCCAGGGCTGCAAGTGTGGGGTGTGAAACGCCAAATTCCTGGGCCCATAACCCTTGGTGGGAATGTTTAGGGAGGCAGGAGAGGATACCGTATTTTTCGCTCCATAAGACGCACTGAATCAAGCGTGGGGTGTGAAACGCTAAATAACTGGGCCCATAACCCTTGGTGGGAATGTTTAGGGAGGCAGGAGAGGATACCGTATTTTTCGCTCCATAAGACGCACTGAATCAAGCGTGGGGTGTGAAACGCTAAATAACTGGGCCCATAACCCTTGGTGGGAATGTTTAGGGAGGCAGGAGAGGATACCGTATTTTTCGCTCCATAAGACGCACTGAATCAAGCGGCGGGGAGGAGGGCGGCAAAGGGACAGTGTGACGCAGGCTCGGCCAGGTGCTACCGCATTTTTCGCTCCACAAGACGCACTGTGTCCCTCCTTAAAAGTAAGAGGAAATATCTGTGCGTCTTATGGAGCGAATGGTGGTCCCCGGAGCCGAATTGCCCAGGGGCCAAAAGAGGATCGTGCTTTTTATTTTACAAAGGGGGTGTTGAAAGGACCCCGCTCAGCAGCTGATCAGCAAGAGATCGGGAGAGAGATAAGAGTCCCGGCTCCCTTTCAGCCCCGCCCTCCATTGTTGAATGTGCTGCAGAGGGAGGTTGTTTGTTTCCCCAGCGACATGTGACTGGCTGATTAGATTATCTGTCTGGAAACTGTAGAAAAGGCTCCCTTTCCTTTAGAAGCTGCAGAAATGTGAGTTGAACCCCATAAAAACGGGGCTTTTCCTCTTTGCTTTTCCCCCTTTGCAAAAAAAGCTGCAAAACTTTTAGCTGATCCTCAAAAAACAGGGCTTTTCCCTTTGCAAAAAAGCTGCAAAACTTTTAGCTGATCCTCAAAAAACCAGGGCTTTTCCCTTTGCAAAAAAGCTGCAAAACTTTAGCTGATCCTCAAAAAACAGGGCTTTTCCCTTTGCAAAAAAGCTGCAAAACTTTTAGCTGATCCTCAAAAAACCAGGGCTTTTCCCTTTGCAAAAAAAAGCTGCAAAACTTTAGCTGATCCTCAAAAAACAGGGCTTTTCCCTTTGCAAAAAAGCTGCAAAACTTTGAGCTGATCCTCAAAAAAACAGGGCTTTTCCCTTTGCAAAAAAAGCTGCAAAACTTTGAGCTGATCCTCAAAAAAACAGGGCTTTTCCCTTTGCAAAAAAAGCTGCAAAACTTTGAGCTGATCCTCAAAAAAACAGGGCTTTTCCCTTTGCAAAAAAGCTGCAAAACTTTGAGCTGATCCTCAAAAAACAGGGCTTTTCCCTTTGCAAAAAAAGCTGCAAAACTTTAGCTGATCCTCAAAAAACAGGGCTTTTAGAGAGGAAAACCAGAAAAATATTTTTTCTTGTTTCCTCCTCTAAAAACGAGGTGCGCCCTATGGTCCGGTGCCCCCTATGGAGCGAAAAATACGGCGTATATTTTCCGCCAGCGTGCTGCATGAGTC
Organism: Lacerta viridis; assembly: GCA_900245905.1. Classification (NCBI taxonomy): domain Eukaryota; kingdom Metazoa; phylum Chordata; class Lepidosauria; order Squamata; family Lacertidae; genus Lacerta; species Lacerta viridis. The sequence goes on from OFHU01004417.1 coordinate 112,796, forward strand.
GTATTGCTTCGACTAACAGCGCAGGTGGTATATTTCTCAAATCAAGTTGGGGGGGATCGGGCTGGGAACAGTTCCAAGGAGGTTTGCCTTATTCCAAAGACCAAACAGAAGCTCCACATTTAAAATAAAATAAAACAAGAATTCAAACTCCCTTGAAGGACTCCGTTTCTTTCCTCTCCCGCCATGTGTTGACTAGAAACAATTCAGATCAAGATTCCCTCTTACGGCTACAAAAAATTCGCTAATGAAGCTTCCACAAAGTGGCAAAGGGACATTAACATAATTAACAAACGGAGCTGCAATATGCACAGCAAGCATAATATGCATGCGTATTAAAAGGGTTTTTTTTTTCTTAAATCAATAAAAAAATTGTATCTACGCTTTCAATGAACCAAGCACCATAAAGTTCCCGTTTCAAAAATTTGCACAGCAAGCATAATATGCATGCGTATTAAAAGGGGCTTTTTTGCTTTTCTTAAATAAATAAAAAAATTAATTGCATCGACGCTTTCAAAGAACCAAGCACCAAAAAGTTCCCGTTTCAAAAATCTGCACAGCAAACATTATGTGCGTGCGTATTAAAAGGGGCTTTTTTGCTTTTCTTAAATAAATAAAAAAATTAATTGCATCGACGCTCTCCAAGAACCAAGCACCAGAACGTTCCCGTTTCAAAACTCTGCACAGCAAACACAATATGCACGCGTATTAAAAGGGTTTTTGTTTTTTGTTTTTCTTAAATAAATATTATGGTGATCGAAATATTGTGATGATTATGGCGTTCAGCTGATGGAAACCCCAAGTTGAGATTGCGAATTTGGGGTTCTCATCGGCTGTACGCCATAACCATCCCAATTATAACAAATAAAGGCTGGACATATCTCGATTTACATGTCATGGGTATCTCATATATCAGTTTCGCCTTTCAAGTTGAATTACTGGAAGAAATGAACCTTTCCACCGCATTCGAATTTTTCAAGTTTCACCTGCATTCAAGTCCAGTAGCTAATGAAAACGATCGCTTGCATCAATGGACTTCCCCACAATATTCTAATTTTTCGAGTTTCACCTGCATATGAGAATTTCTCGAGTGTAAGGGTCTGGCGACTTCCGTTTCAGTGTATCTGAAGAAGTTTGCATGCACACAAAAAGCTCAAACCGATTCGGTCTCTAAGGTGCTACCGGAAGGAATCTTTCAATTATGGTAATTTTGTTTCGACTATGGCAGACCAACATGGCTTTGTTGTGGTTGTTCAGTTGTGTCCGACTCTTCGTGACCCCATGGACCAGAGCACGCCAGGCACGCCTATCCTTCACTGCCTCCCGCAGTTTGGCCAAACTCATGCTAGTCGCTTCGAGAACACTGTCCAACCATCTCGTCCTCTGTCGTCCCCTTCTCCTTGTGCCCTCCATCTTTCCCAACATCAGGGTCTTCTCCAGGGAGTCTTCTCTTCTCATGGACCAGAGCACGCCAGGCCCTCCTGTCTTCCCCTGCCTCCCGCAGTTTGGTCAGACTCATGTTGGTAGCTTCGAGAACCCTGTCCAACCATCTTGTCCTCTGTCGTCCCCTTCTCCTTGTGCCCTCCATCTTTCCCAACATCAGGAGTCTTCTCTTCTCATGGACCAGAGCACACCAGGCCCTCCTCTCTCCCGCAGTTTGGCCAAACTCATGCCAGTCGCTTCAAGAACACTGTCCAACCATCTCATCCTCTGTCGTCCCCTTCTCCTTGTGCCCTCCATCTTTCCCAACATCAGGGTCTTTTGAATTATGGTGCTGGAGGAGACTCTTGAGAGTCCCATGGACTGCAAAAAGATCAAACTTATCCATCCTTAAAGAAATCAGCCCTGAGTGCTCACTGGAAGGACAGATCCTGAAGTTGAGGCTCCAGTACTTTGGCCACCTCATGAGAAGAGAAGACTCCCTGGAAAAGACCCTGATGTTGGGAAAGATGGAGGGCACAAGGAGAAGGGGACGACAGAGGATGAGATGGCCACCTCATGAGAAGAGAAGACTCCCTGGAGAAGACCCTGATGTTGGGAAAGATGGAGGGCACAAGGAGAAGGGGACGACAGAGGACGAGATGGTTGAAATCAGCCCTGAGTGCTCACTGGAAGGACAGATCCTGAAGTTGAGGCTCCAGTACTTTGGCCACCTCATGAGAAGAGAAGACTCCCTGGAAAAGACCCTGATGTTGGGAAAGATGGAGGGCACAAGGAGAAGGGGACGACAGAGGATGAGATGGTTGAAATCAGCCCTGAGTGCTCACTGGGACAGATCCTGAAGCTGAGGCTCCAGTCTTTGGCCACCTCATGAGAAGAGAAGACTCCCTGGAAAAGACCCTGATGTTGGGAAAGATGGAGGGCACAAGGAGAAGGGGACGACAGAGGATGAGATATCCACCTCACTTGCTTGCATAAATGGACTTCCCCACAATATTCTAATTTTTCCACTTTCACCTGTAGTTGGTCTCTAAGGTGCCAGCGGAAGGATTTTTTCAAAGTTTGCTTTGACTACAGCAGACCAACACGGCTCCCTGCCTGTAACGTTATACAGGTGAAACTTGAAAAATCAGAATATCATGGAAAAGTTCATTATGTAAGCAATTGTTTTCATTAGCTACTGGAGTTTAATATATGAGATAGACTCATGACATGCAAAGCGAGATATGTCAAGCCTTTGCTTGTTATAATTGTGATGATTATGGCGCACAGCTGATGAAAACCCCCAAGTTGAGATTGTGAATTTGGGGTTCTCATCATCTGTACGTCATAATCATCACAATTATAACAAATAAAGGCTGGGCATATCTTGCTTTGCATGTCATGAGTCTGTCTCATATATCAGTTTCACCTTTTAAGTTGAATGACTGAAAGAAACGAACCTCTCCACCATATTCTGATTTTTCGACTTTCACCTGTAGAAGGACATTGAAACCAAAACGAAACAGCTGGGTTCCGGTTTTTTCCTCCCCTTTGGCGTTACAGGAGGAAATCGAAACCGACACGAAACCGCTTTCCGAATTCTCCCAGCTGCCGCTTAGCGTGGCGATACTCCGGATCGCCGCTCTCGCCCCGCTCCGGCAATCCCTCTCCCCACGTTATTCCTGGTCCCCGTCGCTTCAAATTATCTCCGCATGCGCACTCCCCATGGGAGGAAAAGTCATTTATCCCTGATGGGAGCTTAGCCCTCCTGTTTCGCTCGACAAGCACAGAGAGGGGTTCTGAAACGGTCGAAAGAGGACTCTCCAAGCAAATTGCCTAGGGCGCCAAAAGAGAGGGGGCGCTGCCCAGCCTGCCCCCCGCCCCCCTTCCTTCCTTGTCTCTCTTTCTTTCTCCCTCTCACCCCTCCCTCCCCCTTCCCCCCTCTCTTTCTTTCCCTCTCACCCCTTCCTTCTCTCTTCCCTCCCTCCCTCTCTTTCCCCTTCCTTCCTCTCTCTCTCTCTCTCTCTCTCTCACACACTTCCTTCCTTCTCTCTCTCTCTCTCTCTCACCCTTCCTTCCTTCCTTCTCTCTCTCTCTCTCTCACCCTTCCTTCCTTCTCTCTCTCTCACACCCTTCCTTCCTTCCTTCCTTCCTTCTCTCTCTCTCACCCTTCCTTCCTTCCTTCCTCTCTCTCTCTCTCACCCTTCCTTCCTTCCTTCCTTCCTTCTCTCTCTCACCCTTCCTTCCTTCCTTCTCTCTCTCTCCCTTCCTTCCTTCTCTCTCTCTCCCTTCCTTCCTTCTCTCTCTCTCTCTCTCACCCTTCCTTCCTTCCTTCCTTCCTTCTCTCTCTCTCTCCTTCCTCCTTCCTTCCTTCCTTCCTTCCTTCTCTCTCACCCTTCCTTCCTTCCTTCTCTCTCTCACCTTCTTCCTTCCTTCCTTCCTTCCTTCCTTCCTTCCTCTTCTTCCTTCCTTCCTTCCTCCCTTCCTTCCTCCTTCTTCCCCTTCCTTCCTTCCTTCCTTCCTTCCTTCTCTTCTCTTCTCTCACCCTTCCTTCCTTCCTTCCTTCTTCTCTCTCTCTCTCTCTCTCTCTCTCTCTCTCTCTCTCTCTCTTCCTTCCTTCCTTCCTTCTTCTCTCTCTCTCACCCTTCCTTCCTTCCTTCAATTGCCCCTCTGGGCAAGAATTATATAGCAAAGGAGATAATCTTCCCTAATTTCCTCCTGCCTTTCCTTTATTCCTTTATTACGAACAGGATCCCTCGCAAGAAAAGGGAAAAGCTGAAGGCTATGCGCTTTGAAAACGAAGCAGCGTCTTTGCGCAAACTGCCATTCTCAGAAGGAACGCAGAGGTCTCGTTTGTAAGGGAAGCCTCGTTTGTAAGGGCAGCAATTCATTTTAGGAGGTCGCATCCTGCTTCACACACACACACCCCAACACACACACACACCCCTCTCGTATTTGATCTACCAGATAACAAGCGATTTCCAGGCGCGCAGGAAAGGTCCCGGAGGGTTCCAAACGCTCAGAGCGCGCGAAAAGCTGATTTCACAAACAGCCCCCTCTGCTTAAGACAATACACACCCTCAAAAAAGAAATATTAATTCAATGTTGCCTTGGCGCCGCGCCTTGGGCTCCGCCAGCCAATCCTAAGTGTCTCCCCCCCCCGCCTCTTCCCTGCGCCATTTTCAGCGCCTCCGGTTGGCGGGATGCGCCGCGCCCTTCCCAGTCCGGCGCAAAAACGGCACCACCTGGACATTGCTGACAACTTTTTTTAATCAGGCCAAACCCTACGCCAAAGGATAAATGGACATAAATCTGATATCAGGAATCACAAGACAGAGAAACCAGTTATTACGAATAGGATCGCTCCCAATAAAAGGGAAGCGTCGACAGCCACGCGCTTGGAATACGAGGCAGCGCCGTCGAACAAACTCAGTTGGTCTCTAAGGTGCTACTGGAAAGAATTTTCGATTTTGTTTTAACTTTTTTTAAAAAAGGGAAATTCCTTTATTACGAATAGGATCGCTCCCAATAAAAGGGAAGCGTCGACAGCCACGCGCTTGGAATACGAGGCAGCGCCGTCGCGCAAACTGCCGTTCTCTGAAGGAGCGCAGAGGTCTCGTTTGCAAGCGTCCCGGGTTCAAAAGGCTCAGAGCGCGCGAAAAGCTGATTTCACAAGCTGATTTTCACACCCCCAAAAAAGACAAATTAACCCAATGTTGCCTTGGCGCCGCGCCTTGGACTCCGCCAGCCAATCCTAAGTGGCTCCCCCCGCCTGTTCCCTGCGCCATTTTCAGCGCCTCCGGTATCGGGTTGGTGGATGCGCCGCGCCCTTCCCCGTCCGGCGCAAGCGGGCCACAGCTGACAACATTCCCCCCCTCTTTTTTTAAAAAAAGGGATATTCCTTTATTACGAACAGGATCCCTCGCAATTAAAGGGGAAAGTTGACAGCTACGCGCTCGGAAAACGAGGCAGCGCCTTTCGCGCAAACTGCCATTCTCTGAAGGAGCGCAGAGGTCTCGTTTGTAAGGGAAGCCTTCTTCCGTAGGGAGTGGCAGCAATTCATTTTAGGAGGTCGCATCCTGCTTCACACACACACACACACACACACACCCAACACACACACACACACCCCTCTCATGTTTGAGCTACCAGATCACAAGCGATTTCCAGGCGCGCGCAGAAAAGGACCCGGCGGGCTCAAAAGCCTCAGAGCGCGCGAAAAGCTGGTTTCACAAGCAGCCCCCCCAAAAAAGAAAAATTAATCCAACTTTCCTTTGGCGCCAATCCGAAGTGGCTCTCCCCCCTCCCCTTCTTCCCTGCGCCGTTTTCAGCGCCTCCGGTTGGTGGATGCGCCGCGCCCTTCCCAGTCCGGCGCACAAAACGGCGCAAGCGGGCCATAGCTGACAACTGCCCCCCCTTTTTTTTTTTAAAAAAGGGAAATTCCTTTATTGGACTCCTCCAGCCAATCCGAAGTGGCTCCCCCCTCCCCGCCTCTTCCCTGCGCCATTTTCAGCGCCTCCGGTATGGGGTTGGTGGATGCGCCTCGCCCTTCCCCGTCCGGCGCAAAAACGGCGCAAGCAGCCCCCTCTGCTTATGACAACCCCCCCCTCCAAAAAAGAAAAATGTTGCTTGGACTCTGCCAGCCAATCCGAAGTGGCTCCCCCCCCTCCCCGCCTCTTCCCTGCGCCATTTTCAGCGCCTCCGGTATCGGGTTGGTGGATGCGCCGCCGCGCCCTTCCCGGTCCGGCGCACAAAACGGCGCAACCGGGGCCATAGCTGTCAACTCCCCCCCCCTCCTTTATTTTTTAAGGGAAATTACGAATAGGATCCCTCGCAAGAAAAGGGAGAGGTTGACAGCTATGAACCGGGCCTCACCCAAAAAGCTGAGCCGTCGGTGCGCCGGATCCGGCGGCCGACCGCACACCCGGCGCAGCGCCCCCACCACTCAAGCCATAGCTGTCAACTTCTCGCTTTCCTTGCGAGGAATCCTATTCTGAATAAGGGAATTTCCCTTAAGAAAGGGAAAACGTTGAAATCTGTGCCCTCAACCCCCTCCAAATAACAAAACCAGAGGCGCTCCCACTTGGCTCTCCGGTGACGCAGAGCTCTCCAAAACGGCGCCGCGATCGCGGATCAAGTAACCGGTTTGTCGTCGGTTTGGGAAAGCTTGGATCCGGATCCTTAAAGGATGCCCAAAGCGAGATAGGAAAGAATCCCAGAAGATCGCAACGCCAACACCTGGGGCCATAGCTGTCAATGTTCCCTTTTTTTAAAAGGGAAATTCCCACGTTCCAAATAGGATTCCTCGCGAGAAAAGGGAGACGTTGGCAGCTATGAGCCGGGCAAGAATGTTCTGGGCAGCGGTGGATCGTGAAAATCAGAGGAGAGTCGTAACAAAAGTGATTGGATGGTGTCAATTAACGCCAAAAGATCGCTATGGCAACCGCAAGAGGGATTGAAATAAAGGGATTTTGGGGTTCCGTCGCGAAACCAACAACGTCACTGCGGGTGGCTGAACGCATGGACATAGCTGTCAATATTTCCCTTTTTTTTAAAAGGGAAATCCCCTTCTTCCGAATGGGATTCCTCGCAAGGAAAGGGAAAAGCTATGATTCAAGAAGACACGTAACGCTGGCGCGGTAACAGAAGAGGACATTCTGGCGTTTCCTGCGTAAATCTCCCTAAATCGTCTTTCGCGACAGGTTTTTAAGCAGGCATCCCCCAAACGAGAAATCCGGCCCTCCAGCTGTTTTGGGACTCCAAATCCCATCGTGCCTGACCACCGGTCCTGTTAGCTAGGGATGATGGGAGTTGTAGTCGCAAAACAGATAGAGCAGGATTTCCCAAACTCTGCTCTCCAGCTGTTTTGGCACTCCAATTCCCATCGTCCATGACCACTGGTCCTGTTAGCTAGGGATGATGGGAGGTGTAGTCCCAAAACAGCTAGATCACGCATCCCCAAACCGGCCCTTCAGCTGTTCTATCACTACAATTCCCATAATCCCTGACCACCAGTCCTGTTAGCTAGTGATGATGGGAGTTGTAGTCTAAAAACAGAGCAGGATTTCCCAAACTCGGCTCTCCAGCTGTTTTGGCACTCCAATTCCCATCGTCCCTGACCACTGGTCCTGTTAGCTAGGGATGATGGGAGTTGTAGTCCAAAACAGATAGCAGGTTTAATAATAATAATAATAATAATAATAATAATAATAATTTATTATGTATACCCCACCCATCTGGGTTCCAACACAATATTAAAATACAATAATTCATCAGATGCTAAAAGCCTCCGAAACTTGGCTATCCAGCTGTTTGGGGACTCCAAATCCCATCGTTCATGACCACTGGTCCTGTTAGCTAGGGATGATGGGAGCTGTAGTCCCAAAACAGCTAGAGCAGGCCCAAACTAGGCTCTCCAACTGTTTTGGGACTACAATTCCATCGTCCATGACCACTGGTCCTGTTAGCTAGGGGGCTATGGGAGTTGTAGTCCCAAAACAGCTAGAGCAGGGGTTCCCAAACTAGGCTCTCCAACTGTTTTGGGACTACAATTCCATCGTCCATGACCACTGGTCCTGTTAGCTAGGGGGCTAGTCCCAAAACAGCTAGAGCAGGGGTTCCCAAACTAGGCTCTCCAACTGTTTTGGGACTACAATTCCATCGTCCATGACCACTGGTCCTGTTAGCTAGATGCCCAAAACAGCTAGAGCAGGGGTTCCCAAACTAGGCTCTCCAACTGTTTTGGGACTACAATTCCATCGTCCTGACCACTGGTCCTGTTAGCTAGGGATGATGGGAGTGGAGTCCCAAAACAGCTAGAGCAGGGGTTCCCAAACTAGGCTCTCCAACTGTTTGGGACTACAATTCCATCGTCCTGACCACTGGTCCTGTTAGCTAGGGAATGGGAGTGTAGTCCCAAAACAGCTAGAGCAGGGTTTCCCAAACTTGGCTCTCCAGCTGTTTGGGGACTCCAATTCCCATCGTCCATGACCACTGGTCCTGTTAGCTAGGGATGATGGGAGTTGTAGTCCCAAAACAGCTACCAGGGTTTAATAATAATAATAATAATAATAATAATAATTTATTATGTATACCCCACCCATCTGGGTTCCAACACAATATTAAAATACAATAATTCATCAGATGCTAAAAGCCTCCCAAACTTGGCTCTCCAGCTGATTTGGGACTCCAATTCCCATCGTCCATGACCACCGGTCCTGTTAGCTAGGAGGTGATGGGAGTTGTAGTCCCAAAAGAGCTGGAGGGCTGAGTTTGGGGGTTGCCTGTTTTAAAGTAAGATAACATAACATAAAAAATAAAATAAAAATAAAATAAAATAAAATAAAATAAAATAAAAATAAATAAATAAAATAAAAAAAAATTAAAAATAAGTAAAGTAAATTAACAAGGCACTGCTCAGAACCCCAGCATTAAATGTGCGGACCTGTAAAATTTAATCAATTCTTGTTAAAAATAAAATAAAATAAATGTGCGGACCTGAGTGAGAACCGCAGCGGAACGACCTATATACGCGCGCCCCTAGTGGCCTAGCGTCAGACTTGAATGTAATAAAATAATAATAATAAATTTATTATTTGTACCCCGCCCATCTGGCTGGTTTCCCCCGCCACTCTGGGCGGCTTCCAACAGAAATCCGATCCAAAAAACATCACACGTTAAAAACTTCCCCTAAAAAGGGCTGCCTTCGGGTCTTTTCTGAATTGTCAGGTAGTTGTTTCATTTCCTTGACCTGCGATGGGAGGGCGTTCCGCAGGGCGGGCGCCGCTACCTGAGAAGGCCCTCTGCCTGGTTCCCTGTAGCTTGGCTTCTTGTGGCAGGGAGTTCCACAGGGCGGGCGCCACTACTGAGAAGGCCTCTGCCTGGTTCCCTGTAGCTACATAACTCTGCCTGGTTCCCTGTAGCTTGGCTTCTTGTGGCAGGGAGTTCCACAGGGCGGGCGCCACTACCGAGAAGGCCCTCTGCCTGGTTCCCTGTAGCTACATAACTGCCAGCCTCCCTCCCAGCCTTTTACCTGCGTTGTAGGCGGCCAAGTCTGCGCCCGGCCCGGGGCTCTTCCGCTTCCTCGGCCGTCCCTTCTGCACGGTGCCCACGCCGTTGTAGTAGGGCAACCCGAGAGTAGCGGCGGCGCCGCCTTTGGCCGCGGCGCCGTCGCCGCTGCCGAAGTGCAACTGGAATTCGCCCTGGAGCAGCGATTCGAAGTGGAGCCGGCAGTAGACGACGTTGTCCTTCATGCCGAAGTGGTCTCCCGTCGTCAGCATCTTGGCGCACGTGTGGCAGGTGAAGCAGTTGAGGTGGTAAACCGATTCCCGGGCGCGCATCACCATCTCGGAGGCCGAGATGCCCAGGTGGCAACGGGCACAGCGCTGCACCGAAAATCTCCTGCGGGAAAGAGGAGAGACTCAGGGGGGGGGGCGGCGATATTGCGCGGCAAAAAAAACGAGACGGGCAGGTCCCTCCCCGCGAGGATCATACAATCGCAAAAGGGCGGATTGAGCAAGCGGCGTGTCCACCCCAAACTCCCCGGGATTTCCAGCGCGCACTTCGCACCTGGACCGAACTGGAAGGGCAGACCGCGAGGGCTCAGGGGGGGCAGCGTATTTCGCGTATCTAGGGCACCTCGGCGAAACTAGATGGGCAGGTCCCTCCCCGCGAGGAGCTTACAACCGCAAAGGGCGCGGAGAAGAAGCGATTGAGCAAGCGGCGTGTGGACGCCAAACTCCCCGGGAGTTTCAGCGCGCATTTCGCCCCTCGCGACAGGGCGCCGGGACAGAACTGGAAGGGCAGACCATTCCCATGAGGGATCGGGGAGGGGGGCAGCGACGAGGGTCCCTGCCACATTTCGCGTGTCTGGGGCAGCTTGGCAGAACTGTACGGGCAGATCCCTCCCCGCGAGGAGCTTACAATGGCAAAGGGCGCGGAGAAACGATCGAGCAAGCGGCGTCTCAGCCCCACACTTCCCGGGAGTTCCAGCGGTCGCGCGCACTTCGCCCCCTTCCCCCCTCTTCCTTATTTCCCACGGTTTTTTTTTCCCTTTTTCGGGAAACCTTTCTCCCTCCTCTATGTGACATCCTTTTATATATTTGAACATGGCTATCATATCACCCCTTAAGCTTCTCTTCTCCAGGCTAAACATACCCAGCTCCCTAAGCCGTTCCTCATCAGGCATTGTTTCCAGGCCTTGGACCATTTTGGTTGCCCTCCTCTGGACACGTTCCAGTATCCTTCTTGAACTGGGTGCCCAGAACTGGACACAGTATTCCAGGTGAGGTCTGACCAGAGCGGAATACAGTGGTACTATTACTTCCCTCGATCTAGATTACTCCTCTTGACGCAGCCCAGAATTGCATTGGCTTTTTTAGCCGCTGCATCACACTGTTGACTCATGGCAAGTTTGTGGTCTACCAAGACTCCTCGATCCTTTTCCCATGTCTGCTCTCAAGCCAGGTGTCACCCATCCTGTATTTGTGCCTTTCATTTTTTTTGCCCAAGTGTAGTACTTGACATTTCTCCCGTTAAAATTCATCTTGTTTGCTTTGGCCCAGTTCTCTAATCTGTTCAGGTCATTTTGAAGTGTGATCCTGTCCTCTGGGGTATTAGCCACCCCTCCCAATTGGGTGTCATCTGCAAACTGATCAGGATGCCCTCAAGCCCATCATCCAAGTCATGGATGAAGATGTTGAAGAAGACTGGGCCCAAGACAGAACCCTGTGGCACCCCACTGTCACTCTCATGAGCACCTTGGGGTTCGGTCAGAGCCGGTTATGTTTAGCCTGGAGAAGAGAAGCTTAAGGGGGATATGATAGCCATGTTCAAAGATATAAAGGATGTCATCTAGAGGAGGGAGAAAGGTTGTCTTCTGCTGCTCCGGAGAAGCGGACACATGGCAACGGAGAAAGAAAGGAGATTCCACCTAAACCCCCTGCCAAGCAGGAAACGCCATCCAAGCATTCCTGACTGACGGCTGTCAAGCCTCCGCTTCAAGACCTCCAAAGAAGGAGACTCCGCCACACTCCTTGGCAACATATCCAGCTCTTACTCACAGGAAGTTCTTCCTAATGTTGAGGTGGAATCTCCTTTCTTGCAGTTTGAATCCGTCGCCCCGTGTCCGCTTCTCCGGAGCAGCAAGGAGTGTGGCAGTTTAGGCTTTGGCAACCCTGTGCCAGCGCGTCTGCTGCGTGTGTGGATTTCAAAAGGGAATGAAACTCTGCTAAGTTTGGAGCTGGCTAACACAAGCTGGGATAAGGTATATCGGACAATATATCGTCATCCACGTTCCTAATCATTCCCACAATTATTAGCCATCGTGGCTACACGGAACCAGGCACAGGGCCTTCTCGGTAGTGGCGCCTGGCCTGCGAAACGCCCTCCCACTTCATGTCAAAGAGATAAACAACTACCTGACATTCGGAAGACATCTGAAGGCAGCCCTGTCCAGGGAAGTTTTTAATCTGTGACATTTTAATCTGGTGAATAATTTAAATTTTTAAAAGATGATGCTGTTAAGGTGCTACACTCAATACGCCAGCAAAGTTTGGGAAACGCAGCAGTGGCCAGAGGACTGGAGAAGATCGGTCTACATCCCAATCCCAAAGAAGGGCAGCGCCAAAGAACGCTCCAACTACCGCACAATTGCGCTCATTTCAGACGCTAGCAAGGTTATGCTTCATATTCTACAAGGCAGGCTTAAGCGGTATGCAGAGGAGATTATATAATTCCAAAGGAGGCCTCGGTCAGCATATTCACCCTTCTTTAAATTTATTTATTTATTTTATTTATTTAATTTATTTATTTATTATTTATTTATTATATTTATTTTATTTTATTTATTTTTTTTTTTTTAATTTTATTTATTTTTTTATTTTATTTTTTATTTTTATTTATTTATTTGTTTTTTGTTTTGTTTGTTTGTTTTATATTTTATTATTTATTATTTTGTTGTTTTGTTCATTTAACTGGTTTTTTTATTATTTTATTTATGTAGGCAGTGGAAGACAGGGTGCCTGGCGTGCTCTGGTCCATGGGGTCACGAAGAGTCGGGACACGACTGAACGACAGCAAATGTTGTTTATTTTATTTAATTATAATATTTAAGTAAATTTATTTAAAGTTGATTTAAATTTAAAGCTCACCCTTTTTGTTGTTGTTGTTGTTGTTCAGTCGTTCAGTCGTGTCCGACTCTTCGTGACCCCGGACCAGAGCACGCCAGGCACGCCTATCCTTCACTGCCTCCCGCAGTTTGGCCAAACTCATGTTAGTAGCTTCAGAACACTGTCCAACCACTCATCCTCTCTCTCCGTCCTCTCTTCCTCTCTTTGTGCCCTCCACTTCCCAAACATCAGGGTCTTCTTTTCCAGGGAGTCTTCTCATCTTCATGGTGGCCAAAGTCTTGGAGCCTCACTTCAGGAATCTGTCTTAGTGAGCTCTCGGCTGATTTCCCTGTCTACTTTGCATCAGGCTCAAGATTCCTAACCAGAAATTCAAAAGGCATCCATTCTTCGGCGATCGGCCTTCTTGATGGTCCAGCTCTCACTTCCGTCATTACTACTGGGAAAACCATCGCTTACTTAATTACGGATCCTTTGTCGGCAAGGTGATGTCTTTGCTTTTTAAGATGCTGTTCTAGTTTGTCATTGCTTTCCTCCCGAGAAGCAGGCTCTTCTAATTTCGGTGACTGCTTCACATCTGCAGCATATGGACCCAAGAAAGTGAAATCTCTCGCTGCCTCCATTTTTCCCCTTCCTTATTGCCAGGAGGTGAGGGACCAGTGGCCACGATCTTCGTTTTTGATACCATATTTTGCGCTCTTTCTTTCGCCTCATTAAAAGGTTCTTAATTCCTCCTCTTTGGCTCATTTCATCACATATCTGAGTTGTTGATATTTTTCCAGAATCTTATTCGGTTGGATGCATCCAGTCCAGCCTTTCGCACATGATGAATTCTGCATATAAGTTAATAAGCAGGGGACAAGTATACAGCCTTGTCGTACTCCTTTCCCAATTTTGAACCAATCAGTTATTCCATATCCAGTTCTAACTGTAGCTTCTTGTCCCACATAGAGATTCTCAGGAGACAAATGAGTGATCCGGCACTCCCATTTCTTGAAGAACTTGCCATAGTTTGCTGCGGCCGACACAGTCAAATGCTTTTGCGTAGTCAACGAAGCAGAAGTAGATGTTTTTCTGGAACTCTCTAGCTTTCTCCATCATCCAGCGCATGTTTGCAATTTGCTTCTCTGGTTCCCTCTGCCCCTGAAATCCAGCTTTCACTTCGGGGATTCTCGGTCCCA
>OFHU01004415.1:0-19510 GCA_900245905.1 Lacerta viridis
AACCTGAAGCGTCTGTAACCTGAGGTACCACTTTATTCTCAATTGATTGCTGCATTTTGCAGGGGGCGGGGGACTCCTGCCAATGCTACCTTATCAAGAGTTCTGTTCTGTGCAATGTAGGAATCAGGCCTGTCGTGGGGGGGGCACCTTCCCTGGGGAATCTCCTCCCATCTCTGCTGTCTTTTTGCTGTCTACTGAAGACCAATCAGTCTTTTCAGCAGAGATCTTTCCCAGTATGCATGTGCCGGAATTGTTTTTAAGACACTTTAAAGAAGTTTTACGATTTTTAAAAATTATTTTTTTTTATCACTCGCTGTTTCCTCCCTTTGGCTCCACTGGGAGGAAGGGTGGGGGTGAAACTCACCAAATGTATAAATGAATGAATGAATGAATAAAAGGTGAATGATCCATGCTTAAAGGAAGTATTGGCATGCTTGGGAGCGAGGGGATATACCCAGGTTTGCAAAAGTACAAAATAAAAATAAAAATCCAGAGCCCCTTTCCCAACGAGTGGCAGGAAGAAGAACCTGATAACGTCCCAAGGAAGACAGCATGAAGGACTAGAAACTTGACTTGCATATTTAAAAACAGCCAGCACCCATTATTAATGTTGCTGTCTACTGCCGATGACATGTTTCTCTCCTTACCCAGCAAGCTGGCACCTCTGTCCTCCTCTAGCTTGCTCCCTCTGCTGAGGTGTTTCTGCCAGATGTTGGAAAGTGTCCACTCAGCCGTTGAGAAGTTCAGAGCCGTCGTCTCAAGAGGCCCCGGGACCTGCAACAGCAGCAGTGAAGGTCTTGCATCAGTGCAGGGTGGCGGGGCTGAAAAGGGAAAAGCTACAAGCAAGGGCTGGATGCTGTGCGCGCACACAGACGGCACACATACTGACACATGCGCCCCTTCCCAATGTCACCCGTGTGAATGCCTTTGCGTGCAACATTACAAGTTAGCAGGGCAGCATTGGGTCTAATAGCTGGTTTCCAACACACACTGCACTCAGGCGCATCTGCATGCTGCATTTAAAGCAGAATTATATGACGTCAAACAGTCAGTGCTTCCCCCAAAGCATCCGGGGAACTGTAGTTTGCTGGGGGTGCTGAGCATTGTTAAGAAACCCTCTGTTCTCCTCAAACGGCTACAAAAAGAGGGACTGGTATTTAAACCACTCTGCGCATTGTAGCTCTGCCTCACTTGTTTTCCTTATGTAGAAAGTAGCTCTTGTACGCTGTGGTCTAAACCACTGAGCTATTTGGGCTTGCCAATTGGAAGGTCGGCGGTTCAAATCCCCATAATGGAGTGAGCTCCCATTGCTCTGTCCCAGCTCCTGCCAACCTAGCAGTTCGAAAGCATGCCAGCAGTGCAAGTAGATAAATAGGTACTGCTATGGCAGGAAGCTAAATGGCATTTCAGTGCGCTCTGGCACTTGTCACGGTGTTCTGTTGTGCCAGTACTGTTTTGGGGGGACAGGGCGATGTGGGGGATTGCCTGGTCCTGAATGGGGTAACTGTGCCCCTGAAGGACCAGGTGCGCAGCCTGGGAGTCATTTTGGACTCACAGCTGTCCATGGAGGCACAGGTTAATTCTGTGTCCAGGGCAGCTGTCTACCAGCTCCATCTGGTACGCAGGCTGAGACCCTACCTGCCCGTGGACTGTCTTCGCCAGAGTGGTGCATGCTCTAGTTATCTCCTGCTTGGACTACTGCAATGCGCTCTATGTGGGGCTACCTTTGAAGGTGACCCGGAAACTACAACTAATCCAGAATGCGGCAGCTAGACTGGTAACTGGGGGCAGCCGCCGCCGAGACCATATAACACCGGTCCTGAAAGATCTCCATTGGCTCCCAGTACGTTTCCGAGCACAATTCAAAGTGTGTGTGTTGACCTTTAAAGCCCTAAACGGCCTCGGTCCAGTATACCTGAAGGAGCGTCTCCACCCCCATCATTCTGCCCGGACACTGAGGTCCAGTGCCAGTGCCGAGGGCCTTCTGGCGGTTCCCTCACTGCGAGAAGCAAAACTACAGGGAACCAGGCAGAGGGCCTTCTCGGTAGTGGCGCCCGCCCTGTGGAACGCCCTCCCATCAGATGTCAAAGAGATAGACAACTACCAGACATTTAGAGGACATCTGAAGGCAGCCCTGTTTAGGGAAGCTTTTAATGTGTGATATTTTAATGTATTTGATTTTTGTTGGAAGCCGCCCAGAGTGGCTGGGGAAATCCAGCCAGATGGGCGGGGTATTATTATATTATTATTATTATTATGTCATTCTGGCTACTTAACTCAGAAAGCTGTCTGCAGACAAATGCTGGCTCCCTCGGCCTGAAAGCGAGATGAGCGCCGCAACCCCATAGTCGCCTTTGACTGGACTTAACTGTCCTGGGGTCCTTTACCTTTACAGATAAAGTAAATCTAGATAGGTAAAGTAGCATAGAATATGAAATAATGTTTGAAGCTACATTATCTGAGCCATGATTGCTGGCCATGCAATTGTCTACTGCACTATAGTCCAGTGGCTCTCCAAGGTTGGAGCTGGGAGAGTTCCCATCCCTTACCTAGAAACAGTATTGGTTACCCAGAAGTCAAAAATTAAAGAATCCAAGAACTCTGCAGGTGGGAGACAATTTTAAATACAGAGAAGTACACCTTGACCATGAAAATCTAGCTGAGGAAGAATTAGCGAAACAGGGCCTTGTCCTGGAATTTATTTCGACTGGAATTTGCTTCTATATTAATAAAACTGTTTGAAGACTTTAAAATTGATCTCCCGCCTGGCCAGAGTTCTTGGATTCTTTAATTTTTGACCCCATCCCTTACCCGGCAATGCCGAGGATTGAACCTGGAACCTTCTGCATGCAAAGCAGATGTGCTGCCTTTGAGCTACAGCCTTTCGAGTTGCAGGGAGATGGGAGGGGACACATACCATCACAGCACCCATCCTTGCCCTCTCCTGCCAGAAGTCTGCCTTCTGACACTTCACATATGCTCTGCAGCCCATGCCAGCCTCCCTCCATCGGGGCAAAATATGCTCACCTCACGCTGCTGCTTCTCGGCCTCTCGACACCTCAACAGGAAGGCCTCAGCCAGGGCCACTGCCTGGGCACACGCTGCCGGGCAGCGCTCCCTGACCCAGCTCTGCATGTCCAGGGGCAAGATGGAGAGGAACTGCTCCAGGATCACCAGCTCGAGTACCTGCTCCTCCATGGGTGTCTTGGGCGTCAGCCACTGTTGGCAAAGCTCCCGGAGCCGGCAGCAAACCTCCCGGAGGCCCTCGGCCTTCTGCGGACACAGCTGTGGGCCCTGCATCTCTGTACCCACGAAATCTTCCCTACCCTTCCCGGAGGACCCCACCTCGGTGACGTTCAGGGGGCTGGAAGCTCGGTCCGCTTCTCTGCCGGAGGAAGGTGCGAGACGGGTCACCCACTCTCCTCGAGCCCAGTGGCGAACGGTAGCTGCTCCCTCCAAGGAGGCAAGAAAGGCCATCGAGTCGCTCCATGGCAGACACGCTGGCGGGTCTTCAAGTGTCGAGCGAAGGGATGGTGTGGCCTTCAAGAATTCTTGCCACTGGGCTTCCCAATGCTCAGTCAGTTTGTCATCCGGTTCTTGCTTCACCTGAGGGAGTGGCGGCCACCTCAGCAAGTCCTCAGTGGCTCCATACTGGATAATCCGAGAGTTTTCCTTCCCCTCTTGCTTTTCCTCCGCTCTGCCCCCTGGCCCACGGCCCATTGGATCCAGTTCCTCCACCTTCGCTCCTGACTTCTCAGGCACATCTTGGTCCTGGCTTCCTGCCGACTCCCATTTTGGCACTCTCTTTCTTTCCACAAGAGACATCTCTGAAGTCAACTGTTGTTTTACTTCCAGTTTCCAAATGCCAGCTTGGGCTTACAGCTGCTCTCAGAAGAGCCCACCATGAAGTCTCTGCAGTCCCACAGCAGCCCATGAGTTTTATGCTCACCCTGATGCTCATTCAACAGGCTGATCCGATGCCACGGATGCAACCTTCTGCAGTGTCACAGTTTGGGGAAGTAATGGCAGTGATGCCATAGGCTCAGGACAAGCTCAATTCTCCCTGTTTGTGAGAAAAAGAAAAGCCTCAGCACATTTTTGCCCCTATTTGGGCAAAAAGATTCCTGCATTGCAGGGGGTTGGACTGGACCCTGACCCTCGGGACCCCTTCCAATTCAACAATTCGCAAAATATGGTCTGAAGCTCAACATCAAAAAAACTAAGATCATGGCCACTGGTCCCATCACCTCCTGGCAAATAGAAGGGGAAGAAATGGAGGCAGTGAGAGATTTCACTTTCTTGGGTTCCATGATCACTGCAGATGGTGACAGCAGTCACGAAATTAGAAGACGCCTGCTTCTTGGGAGAAAAGCAATGACAAACCTAGACAGCATCTTAAAAAGCAAAGACATCACCTTGCCGACAAAGGTCCGTATAGTTAAAGCTATGGTTTTCCCAGTAGTAATGTACGGAAGTGAGAGCTGGACCATAAAGAAGGCTGATCGCCGAAGAATTGATGCTTTTGAATTATGGTGCTGGAGGAGACTCTTGAGAGTCCCATGGACTGCAAGAAGATCAAACCTATCCATCCTTAAAGAAATCAGCCCTGAGTGCTCACTAGAAGGACAGATCCTGAAGTTGAGGCTCCAGTACTTTGGCCACCTCATGAGAAGAGAAGACTCCCTGGAAAAGACCCTGATGTTGGGAAAGATGGAGGGCACAAGGAGAAGGGGACGACAGAGGATGAGATGGTTGGACAGTGTTCTCGAAGCGACTAGCATGAGTTTGGCCAAACTGCGGGAGGCAGTGAAGGATAGGCGTGCCTGGCGTGCTCTGGTCCATGGGGTCACGAAGAGTCGGACACGACTGAACAACTGAACAACAACAACAACAACAACTGGTTCCTAAGTTACATTCCTAGCAATCCAACTCACCCTTGCTTTAAAAAGAAAGGGAAACGGTGTGGGATGGGAAGGAGGAAAAAAAAAAGTGTTGTCCCCACCCCACCCCAGTGGCTTTCAACCAAGCAAGGAAAATATCCCGAATCTGCAGGTCCTTTTGGGACTCGCAAGTTAAGGGAAAACTGCAAAATAAAAAGCCCCACTGTTCACCTCGGCCTGAAAAAATATATATGCTGAATTCGCTTTCCACCCCGATGAGAACGGAGGCTCCCCGCATCTCTCACCTCCTTTGAGGGCGATCCGTGCAAGGTCGCTGCTGCAGCTGAACTCCATCCAGATGCCACTTCTGCCAACAGTGGGAGGGCAGGCGGGGGAGGGTCCAGAGGGCGGAACAGGAAGGAACCTTCAACACAAATCGGGGCACACCCACGTGCCCACTCATTCTCAGAGCCCCTCTAGGAAGCGAGGCGCGCTTTATTTTTATTTTTTTACCCTTAACCCTTTCAAACCTACCACCCTCTGGAATCGATTAAAACGCACCCAGTAGGTTTGTTTGATTTGAGATTTGTGCTCCTCCTTTAGAAGGTGCCTCGTTGCAAAAAAAAACGGCAGGGCTCCTGCACCTCGTTGACCTGTGCATTAAGCGGTTGCTGCAATATTAAAATGCAATGTTAAAACCAGAAGAAGAGGGTGGAAACAGCAAAGTCAAAGTGCATCTTGCTGGTTAACTTTAGCCCTGAACTTACTGGTCCCACAACCCTCTTCCGATGGCCATTTATATTGCTTTGGCTTTGAAGCCCACAGTTAACATTTCTTGCCCCCAAACCACATCTTCATGCTTGACTTCTAGTTACTAGATACAGCAGGTGAAACTCGAAAAATTAGAATATTGTGGGAAAAATCCATTTATGTAAGCAATTGTTTTCATTAGCTACTGGAGTTTAATATATGAGATAAAGACTCATGACATGCAAAGCGAGATATGTCAAGCCTTTGCTTGTTATAATTGTGATGATTATGGCGCACAGCTGATGAAAACCCCAAAGTTGAAATTGTTAATTTGGGGTTCTCATCAGCTGTACGCCATAATCATCACAATTATAACAAATAAAGGCTTGACATATCTCGCTTTGCATGTCATGAGTCTATCTCATATATTAGTTTCACCTTTTAAGTTGAATTACTGAAAGAAATGAACCTTTCCACAATATTCTAATTTTTCGAGTTTCACCTGTACATTACAACAACAAGAACAACACCCTGTTCCTGTAATGGCCTTCTCAAATGTTTATTTTTTGCAGTTTGGAACAATTTCATTATTTTCACAAACTCTGTGCAGTTTGGACATAACCCGCCAGCGGCATATCCAAAAAACCACCAGGCTAAGGGACAGCCATGAATTTTGCCTCACTTGTTCATTTAGCTGTTATTTACTTTCAGCACCAAAGCACAGCCTATGTAAGGGAACTGGCAGTGACAAATTTAAGTTAACCTTTGAATAAGCATAGAACCCTATAATTGTAGAGTTGGAAGGGACCCCCAAGGGTTATCTAGTATAACCCCCTGAATCTCAGCTAAAGCATCCATGACAGATGGCCATCCGACTTCTGCTCAAAAACCTCGATGGAAGGAGAGTCCACCACCTCCCAAAGGAGTCCTTTCCACTGTCAAACAGCTCTTACAGTCAGAAAGTTCTTCCTAATGTTTAGTTGTAGTTATTCTTTTGTTCTGGTTATTGTTGATGAAGATTAAATACCAATAAAAAAATAAAATTCCTTCCAGCAGCACATTACAGACCAACTAAGTGTGCACACGAAAGCTGATACCAATAACAACCGTAGATAGTTGGTCTCTAAGGTGCTACTGGAAGGAATTTTTTTTTTATTTTGTTTCGACTACAGCAGACCAACACGGCTATCCCTACCTGTAACCAATAAAATGTTTTAATTGCTTTATTTGGAATGTTTTCTGGATTTGTCACTCCTCAGGGGTTGCCAGAGTGGGGCCTGCGGGTGCCAGTACCCATGATGGCACCTGCAGGTCTCAGTAAATATTCCCTCATAAAATCACTATACCCGAGAGACTGTGCATGCCGATCAGCTGAGGGAGGCTGGAGTTACCATACCCTCTGTGCTCATCAAACTATGGTGCTGATGCCTGAGGAGGGGCCATTTTTTATCCTCCCAAGAGGACTGGGGTCTGCTCATAGCAGGGCTCTCACTGTGCGCGAGCTGGACTGACATTACCCGTGTCAAAATCAGTGTTTGGGGGTCCAGAAAAACATGCTGAAGGCAGAAATCTGCCTAAATGGGAATTAGCCACCCTTGCGTTAATCAAACATTTTAATAGACACCCCCCCAAAAAAAAACACCCCACAGCAATTTTAAATATGCATCCATTTTTAAAAAGAAATATTATTTTTTAAAATAGATGCAAGTGAAAAAAGCATACAACAGACACCACCTTACGTGAGGTATTTTCCCTTTCATGAGGGGGTGCCCCTCAGTCCCCAGCATGTGTACATACACCATTGAAGAAACGAAGACAGTATGCTTTCCCCCTTCCAAACAACTATTTTCAGTCATAAGCAAATGTGAGATGGACAGTTGGACACAAACAGGGTGTGAGGTATGTGACGCTTTCCAGGCGTCTTGTTTATTGAGCATTCACTGTAATTTGTTCACAGATTAGACAGGTGTTTGGCTGGAGAGCATCTGCTTTGCATGCAGATTTAATCCCTGGATTCTGTGGGGATGCTGGGAGAGGATCCTGTTTGAAATTCAGGAGAGCCACTGCCAGTCAGAGTAGAAACTACTGAGAGCAAGATTGACCCATGGTCTGAACTTGGTAGATAAGGCAGCTTCCTATGTTCTCATGAATTCTGCTTTGTTTGTGGGAAGGCTACATAAGACTGTGCCCAAGCAAGGGTTACCTCAGTGAGTTTCCCCATCACTTTCCTTCCCGAAAAAAGTCTAACCCTTTCTTGGGGGGACGGAAGTGGATTTGTGGCACAAGACCTCCCCATCAACTGCAACTGTGCAACCTGCATTTGCTGGGGTATGAAGGAATCCTGCCCGCCAAATAGCGAGAGTCTGGAAGCGCCCTTTGTGGCAGGTAAAACCATGTTAAGAAAAAGACAAGTTGAGATTAGAAAAATAAAGAGCAAACACCTCGCTTACTGGAACAACAACAAAAGCTGTGGAATAGCTTATTGTTTGAACAAACATTCAAATGGGAGACACTTGAGTTGTTGGGGGCCACGAGGACCACCCACAATTCATGCTGAAGCCCTGACAAACACAATTCACTTCCACAGAGTTTATTGTGGACTTGGTACTGTTCACATTTCTACAGCATTTGAGGTCCCTTCCTCCCCGCCCAATTTAATCTGTTTTTTTACAGCTCGTTTGTTTTAAATTTATTGGATTAAATTCCACAGCAACAGGTTTTCCAGAGCGACGGAACGCCTCAATTAAGGGGGAAATTATACAGGATAACATTTTGATGAGGGCAATAGCGTGTGGTTGGCCACATTTTTGGGGGCCAGTGGAATTCTGAGAAACTGCCAGAGGCGACAGTCACAAAATGGCTGTTGCACGGATGTGGCATAGCACAAAATGGCAGCCACATCCACAAGATCAGGAAAAGAAACAGGGCCGCAAAAAGATGCAGGCATGCACCTTCCCCCCTCAAGACAAAACAGGCACCTACATCTGCCACCACTCCATTCACTTACAGAGAGAAGGTAGTTGCTCTTCTCTCCCATTTGGAACATCTCTCTGAAGCCCTGACACCTAGTGAAATGTGGGCAGCCATAAAGAGGTGCATTAAATGTAGGAGGGGCTGAGACAGTGCAGGCAGGAACTGAGCAGGAAGAGCAGGGTCCCTTTCAACTTGTGGATGTTTGAGAGGCGATTTATTGAAGTTTTCCATAGGTGCCACAGGAGGTGCTGATGGGCACACTGTCTCCTGTGGGTGTTGTTTGGCGACACCTGGCGTGGACAAAGTTCAAAATGTGCCACATGGCACTGCTGTGGGGATGCCCCCACAATCAGGTTTGCTAATGGAGCCCACTGTTTGGCGGCCCTCACATGTAATTGATGTTTCCCCCCACAAGCACCCCACAGACCAGAGGTTTGAGGTCCAACTTCTGCCCCCCCTCACACCCTGACCCTCTGGATGAGAAAATGTAAAGTTATTCCGTCAGGTGAGTTCTCTCGTGCTTGGTAAGCTTTGACCTCTGGCTGTAGCTCTTCCCGCAAGCCGAACACTGGTAAGGCTTCTCTCCCGTGTGGGTCCTCATGTGGAGCGTGAGGCCTGAGCTCTGGCTGAAGCCTTTCCCGCAAGCTGGGCAGGCGTATGGCCTCTCCCCGGTGTGGGTCCTCTCGTGTTTGATAAGGCCCGAGTGGTGCCGGAAGCTTCTACCGCAGACGGAGCACTTGTATGGCTTCTCGCCCGTGTGGGTCCTCTCGTGGGCAATGAGCGTTGAGTTGTGGCCGAAGGACCTGCCACACTCGGCGCACGTGTACGGCTTCTCTCCCGTGTGGGTGACTTCGTGCCTCACCAGGTCCGAGCTGCGGAGGAAGCTCTTCCCGCACTCGGAACACCGGAAAGGCTTCACCCCGGTGTGGGTCCTCTGGTGCAGGATCAGGTTGGACCGCTGGCTGAAGCTCTTCCCGCAATCCCCGCACGCGTAAGGCCGCTCACCGGTGTGGATTCTCTTGTGGAAACGGAGGCCGGAACTCTTACTGAAGCTCTTCCCACAAGTTGGGCATGTGTAAGGCTTCTCTGACACCAGAGTTTTCTCTGTCACGGAAGGAGGGCTGTCGCTCCGGCAGATTCGCTTCCTGGCCTCAAAGGGCGCATACTTCTCCTCTGCAGCGTGTGTGCGCTTGTGTTTCATGAGGCTCGAATAGAGGCTAAACTTTTCCCCGCAGGTTAAGCACGCGTAACGCTTCTCTCCTGTGTGGATTATTGCAGTGTGCTTAACAAGTGCCGAGCCCCTGTCGAGGTTTCCCCCGCACTCTGAGCACCTGTAAACCTCTTCTTCCTGTGCGTCACTTTGCTCATGCCCAGCTGGGCTTAAAGTGGGCTGCAAGCTTTTCCCGCAGCTCAAACAGCAGCAAATCTTCTCGCTTGCCACTTGGGTTCCCGCGCGATGCTTCGTAAACTCAGCTCTCTGACTGGACGTCTCAAACTCTGAGCGTTTGTGGGGCTTGCCCTCGGCATCGATTAAGAAGTCCGCATCGTCACCAAAATCGCCCCCCTCTTCCTCACAGGGCTCCACCTTCTCGAGCACAGGCCTCGCTGGGGTGTCCTTGACGCCGTCTCCTCCAAGGAAAGAGGCACCTGATCTTTTGTCTGGGCTGCATTCCTGCTTCCTCCTTGTCCTGAGCCATTTCTTGGAAGTTTGTCCTGGTTTCGGATGGTGCTGGGAAACACATTTTTCTCTTCTGAGCAAGGCTCCATCAATCTCTGTTTGCTTTGAATTTCCCACGCAAGCTTCGTTTTCACTGGATCCCTCGAGGTCACCTGTTAGAGACAACATCCAAAGAGAGATCTGTATGAGTGACAAGGTTCTGGGGCTCTGTTCCTGCCCGAAGTCTCTAGCTTCCATGGTTGCAAAGGCAGGTTTCAAAGCAACACAAAGGGAAGATCAAACCTGGCAACTAACCCATGTACTGCACTTACCACAGACGCTCTCATCTGCTGGACCGTTCTCTTGCTCAAGTTCACTGTCCAGCTGCGTCTGGTTGGAATCCAACGGGATCTGCTCATCCTCAAGGGAATCCCCAGCCCCTTCCTCAAACAGCCCCAAGACCTGGAAAGGCAGCAGGAACCCAACAGTAAGGACGGGTGAATCTGTCAATTACACTTCCTTTCAGTTTCCCATTTTTCTAATTGTAAGTTCCTCTATTATTATTTTTCTGGACGAGATACCGCAACACACTTTTGTATGCAATTTTGCATAAAATACACATTTTTTGCAGCACATTTCCCTGCCCCCAACAATATAATGCATTTTTGGCTGTTATTTTCATATGATATGTGCATTTTTGTACATGTCACTTGGCCAGAGAGCTGCACGGCAAAACTCAGAGAAGTGCATATTTCGAATGAGTTGTGGTCTGAAAGCAGCTGGATATGAATGAATATATAATGATAATAATCATATTGTCTGGGCAGCCCAGGGCATCCATACACACAACCTAGGCTTGAGCCCTGAGGTCGTCACACTCCAATGTCTCTCAAGATAGGGAGAAGGCAACAACCACAACAATACTAGGAAGCAGGAGCAGTGAGGGGGTGGCCTGGGGCAAGCAGAGGCTGTGTGTGGCCCCCAGGCCTGAGGTTCCCAACCCCTGAGCTAAATGCAGCCCGGCTTGCATGTCTGAAGCACCACAACTTCAGGCCTGAGGTTCCCAACCCCTGAGCTAAATGCAGCCCAGCTTGCATGTCTGAAGCACCACAACTTCAGGCCTGAGGTTCCCAACCCCTGAGCTAAATGCAGCCCAGCTTGTGTGTCTGAAGCACCACAACTTCAGGCCTGAGGTTCCCAACCCCTGAGCTAAATTGCAACCCAGCTTGCATGTCTGAAGCACCACAACTTCAGGCCAGGTTCCCAACCCCTGAGCTAAATGAGCTTGGTTGAAGCACCCAACTTCCCTGAGGTTCCCAACCCGAGCTAAATGCAGCCCAGCTAGCATGTCTGAAGCACCACAACTTCAGGCCTGAGGTTCCCAACCCCTGAGCTAAATGCAGCCCAGCTTGCATGTCTGAAGCACCACAACTTCAGGCCTGAGGTTCCCAACCCCTGAGCTAAATGCAGCCCAGCTTGTGTGTCTGAAGCACCACAACTTCAGGCCTAAGGTTCCCAACCCCTGAGCTAAATGCAGCCCACCTTGCGTGTGTGAAGCACCACAATTTCAGGCCTGAGGTTCCCAACCCCTGAGCTAAATGCAGCCCAGCTTGCATGTCTGAAGCACCACAACTTCAGGCCTGAGGTTCCCAACCCCTGAGCTAAATGCAGCCCAGCTAGCATGTCTGAAGCACCACAACTTCAGGCCTGAGGTTCCCAACCCCTGAGCTAAATGCAGCCCAGCTTGCATGTCTGAAGCACCACAACTTCAGGCCTGAGGTTCCCAACCCGAGCTAAATGCAGCCCAGCTTGCATGTCTGAAGCACCACAACTTCAAAGGCAGAACAGTTGCAACATGCCCCATGTTCAGCCTCATGCGTCTCCGGTCACAGCTGGGAAAGTTGCTGGCTAACCGGTGCCAGCAATATTGGTCTGTACAGAGCAATAGCAGCCCTCAGGCCTTGCCCTCTCCCTCTCGGCAGCCTCACCTCCTCTTCCTGGTGCTCGCCCTCTCGCTGCCTCAGCAGGAACTCCTCTGCCAGGGCCACTGCCTGCCCGCAGGTCTCCGGGCCGCTTCCCTTCACCCAGCCCTGCATCTCCACGGGCAGAACGGCCAGGAACTGCTCCAGGATCACCAGCTCCAGGATCTGCTCCTTGCTGCGCCTCTCCGGCTTCAGCCACTGGTGGCAGAAATCCCGCAGCTGCCCGCAAACCTCCCGGGGCCCTTCAGCCTCCTCGTAGCAGAAGAGACGGAAGCGCTGGCGCTGCCACTCCCTGCAGCTGGCCTCCCCGCGCAAGATGGCTGCCTTCATCTTCCCGTAACTCTCCCGGGCGTCGGGGCTGCCCAAGCCCTCCTCGGCTGCTTCTCCCAGCCGGGTGGCCCACTGGTTGGCCTCGCCAGCCCCCTCAAAATGGGCCAGGAAGGCCTTGATGTCTCCCCAGGGCATGGCGGGCTCTGCGGCTTGAGCAATGTCTCCCCAGGGCATGGCGGGCTCTGTCGGCTGTGAGCAAGGGGCCTGCTTCCCCCCGGGGGACTCAAGCCACTCAGACCCCTGGCTCTGGAGCAGGCCCTCCTCTGCCTCCTCTTTAACCCAGGGGATCATTATCCTCTTCATAAGTCTCCTGACGCTCCCAGGATGAAGGATGCCGTGAGGTGCCTTCCTGCATCTTCCAGATCCCTCAACTTGTTCAGGGCCCGTGAGGTCCTCCTCATCCATTTGGTCTCCATCCAGAGCAGCCTGGCCTCCCAGAATCCTTTGCTGGTCAGCCATTTTCTTTCCCAAGCTACGGGACAGTCTTATCGCAAGTCAAGTGTCACACCCCTCTTCCTCGCCTTCTTATAACTTCGGACTTTCGGATAAATGGCTCGTGTCTCTACCTTACTTCTGTCCTTCAAACAAGCTGCACTCACAGTTGATGGGCCTGTTTACAGAAAGAGACGTGGTGTTTACAGAAAGAGACATGGAGTTTACAGAAAGAGACATGGATTATTTGGTTTGTTTTAATTTTTATTCATATATTGATATGATATATGCAGAACAAATATATATATATAACAATTGACCTGTTAGTGTGACACTTTTGGAACTCCCTCCCATTGACACCAGGCAGGTCCCTTTACTGTACTCTTTCTGGCGCTTGCTGAAAATATTTTTCTTTATTAGGCAAACCTACCCAGATATGTAGACTATTTACATGTGTTTTAATCTTTTTTTTAGATTATTTTTTTTATTATTATTTGAATGTTTTAAGCAGCTGCTTCTAACTGCTTTTAGCTGTTTTTACTGATCACTTTTAGTTTTATTCTTTCTGCACATCGCTTTGAGCGGTTTTTTCAGTCAAGCAGTATGTAACTTGTATGAGATAACTTGTATGATATATAAAAATAATTTCACAGAAATAAAACAGTGTTGATAATTAAAAAAGAAATAAAACAGTGTATGCATGCATGCATACACACACACACGTGTATACCATAGTCAAAGGTAAAGGTAAAGGGACCCCTGACCATCAGGTCCAGTCGTGTCCGACTCTGGGGTTGCGGCGCTCATCTGCTCTATAGGCCAAGGGAGCCGGCGTCAGACAGCTTCCGGGTCATGTGGCCAGCATGACAAAGCCGCTTCTGGCAAACCAGAGCAGCGCACGGAAACGCCGTTTACCTTCCCGCTGGAGCGGTATATTTATCACTTGCACATGTGCTTTCACTGCAGGTGGGCAGGAGCTGGGACCGAGCAACGGGAGCTACCCCATGGCAGGGATCGAACCGCCGACCTTCTGATCAGCAAGCCCTAGACTCTGTGGTTTAACCCACAGCGCCACCTGGGTCCCCCATAGTCAAAACAAAATAAAAAATAAAAAAATTCCTTCCAGTAGCACCTTAGAGACCAACTAAGTTTGTTCTTGGTATGAGCTTTCGTGTGCATGCACACTTCTTCAGATACACTGAAACAGAAGTCACCAGACCCTTATATATAGTGAGAGAGTGGGGAGGGGTATTACTCAGAAGGGTGGTGGGAATGGGTGATTGGCTGATAGGTGTGGAAAACCTGTTGACGACTGTTAACGACTGCAATTGTCGTTTTCCACACCTATCAGCCAATCACCCATTCCCACCACCCTTCTGAGTAATACCCCTCCCCACTCTCTCACTATATATAAGGGTCTGGTGACTTCTGTTTCAGTGTATCTGAAGAAGTGTGCATGCACACGAAAGCTCATACCAAGAACAAACTTAGTTGGTCTCTAAGGTGCTACTGGAAGGAATTTTTTATTTTGTTTTGACTATGGCAGACCAACACGGCTACCTACCTGTAAATGTAACATATAGTAAAGGTAAAGGGACCCCTGACCATTAGGTCCAGTGTACGACTCTGGGGTTGCGGCGCTCATCTCGCTTTACTGGCCGAGGGAGCCTGGCGTACAGCTTCCGGGTCATGTGGCCAGCATGACTAAGCCGCTTCTGGCAAACCAGAGCAGCGCACGGAAACGCCGTTTACCTTCCCATCGGAGTGGTACCTATTTATCTACTTGCACTTCGTGCTTTCGAACTGCTAGGTTAGCAGGAGCAGAGACCGAACAACGGGAGCTCACCCCATTGCGGGGATTCGAACCGCCGACCTTGTGATTAGCAAGCCCTAGGCTCTGTGGTTAAATACTGTGTTTGCTTTTTAAATGACTGGAGGTTGGGTGGGTGAGGGTGCCTGGTCCCTGCAGCCCATTACCTCCCTCTCCTGGTGTGTCTCTCTCTCCTTCCCCCCTTTCTAATCTTGCACCCACCCCTTTAAAACTCACCTCCCTTCCAGACGTGCAGCAGAAATAAATCCAGCGCAAAACTCTTCTGCAGATCAGCCAAGCAACGCAGTGCAAACCGAGGCTGGGGATTCAAAAGGCAGGTTCCCTCCTGTTAGAAGGTGGAGCAGGAAGGAGACTGGAGGGTTTCCCATTCTCCACCCCCCCACCCCCAGCCACAGACACACTTTTAAAGAAAGGAAAACCCACAGATTTCCGGCCCTTCTCTAGCAACTACAGCCTCTGTTGACTTAACTCTTTGTTGCATCGCAAGAGCTCAGTTAAAATGATCAAGGAGATGGCAAGTCGAGGAGAAGGAGGAGCTGTCTCTGCCTGCCAGAGTTTTATTTATTTGTTGCATTTACAGGTGGAACTCGAAAAATTAGAATATTGTGGAAAAGTTCATTTATGTAAGCAATTGTTTTCATTAGCTACTGGAGTTTAATATATGAGATAGACTCATGACATGCAAAGCGAGATATGTCAAGCCTTTATTTGTTATAATTGTGATGATTATGGCGTTCAGCTGATGAAAACCCCAAAGTTGAGATTGTTAATTTGGGGTTCTCATCAGCTGTACGCCATAATCATCACAATTATAACAAATAAAGGCTTGACATATCTCGCTTTGCATGTCATGAGTCTATCTCATATATTAGTTTCACCTTTTAAGTTGAATTACTGAAAGAAATGAACCTTTCCACGATATTCTAATTTTTCGAGTTTCACCTGTATATCCTTGAATTTGTTTCATTTAGACTCTTTCCAGCCACACGGCCTGTCATAGACTGGCCTGTTGCTTTACAGTGCTGGTCTTTTAATTGTTTCGCTGTTGCTGTCATGGGCATAGCCAAGAGGGGGGCAATAAAAACCAACAGCAAGCTCAGGTTCTGCTCCCCCCCCCCCCAGAAAAGGCAATGCAGGAATTAAATAAGCCTTTAAACTCTAGTTCTTTAAATCACCAATGAACAAGCTTAGCAATGCAATTTTAGGACCACCCGGTACCACCCGGCCCACTGCGATACTTTCATCATTGACTTCCGAATAAGACCAAACCTTCTCGCCGAGGCAGTGTGGGGTAGTGGTTAGAGTGTCGGACTAGGGAGACCTGTGTTCAAATCCCCACTCGGCCATGAAGCTCATGGGGCCAGCCACTGCCTCTCAGCCTAACCTACCTCATAGGGTTGTTGTGGGGATTGAATGAGGAGGAGAAGGACCCTGTGTGCCCCTTTGAGTTCCTTAGAGAAGAAGGTGGGGGGAATGCAACTGTTACGGAAATTATGGGGGGGGTCACCTAAGCAAAGTCTCCTCCTGAGTAAACTCATTTGGGGTATGGAGTGATGCCCTTAAGGGGACCCATCTCTCTGCCATGATCCAGTAGGCGAGAGACCACGTACACAGGGAAATGCCTCAGCAGGTAATCTCTGGGTGCTTCAGGCTAATATCCCTCAACCAGAATCCCATTGTTCTCTCCCAGATAAGTGCTCAAGGTATCCTTGCCAATACTTAACACCCATTCACACTTCTCAGGGCTATCTCCCTGATATTGCTCTGTTTCCCCCATATGCTAATCTTGTCTTTCCTGTTTTTCCTATATGTAAATCATGTATAACCCTTCCCTTTTGTGAGGTAGTGATGATGTAGTGATGATGTTTCCAAACTGTATTCTGGGATATGATAGGAGTTTTAAAAGTTCTTGTAACACTGTTCTGGGTGTGCAGTTTGACTGTAACCTATTGCGCAATAAACCCTGTCTTGTCCTTGCTCCAGTGGCTGGACTTCTTTTATTTAACTCCGCAGAAACCAGTGGGCCTATCCCTAAGGGCCAGGTGCTTGGGCAGTTCCACACCTGGGATTTTTTCCGTAACAGTTGGTGCCGAAACCCGGGACTTGCGGTTCTCCCATGTTGCTGACTGGGGGCCCTGAAATCTTCAGCCGGCACCAGGCCATTTGCCTGGGAAGATCTTTTGGACCCCCGGCCATCTTCAGGGGCGGTAATTTGCAAGTCTCTAAGGAGCCAGCCAGGGAGCAAAGACAAGATTCAGCCGGCTTCGTCTTCAACGATCCAGCGGATCGCAGTGGAAGACGCGTGAGTATAAATCCAGTGCACTGGTGATTGTGGGGAGGGGGGAGGTAAGCCTGGCAACCGCAATCTACTGCTCTCTTGCCTATCGCTTCTTGCCTGTCTCTCGGTCTGTCCCGTGGACCGTTGCTCAACTCGAAAGGGGAGTCCTGAGCTCTATCTCTTTTTCTCCAATACCCGGTCAGCCGCCCTGTTAGCAGGTCTAATGAACGCAAGGGACTGGGCTCTTTTTCTACTTTGCCAGCCGCCCCGAGTAGGTGAAAGATCCTAACGAACGCAAGGGGCAAAGGACTTTCTGCACTATCCCCAACCTCAGCTGCCCCGTTAGCAGGTCTAACGAACGCAAGGGAGGTTTTTCCGGACCGTTTAACCCTATCAAAAGGGCTGCCCGATCTGGCACTGCTGTGGCAGGCGTCCAGTAGGGCTCCCTTCCTTAGCTGTTTACGATAGGTAGGAGGTTGCCAGGTGAGGGTACCCTGTAATGGGTGGAAGTGGGGGTTGAGAAATAGGAATAGATGAGAAGAAGCGGAAGAGAAAGGAAGAGGAAAAGGGAGCTCCAGAAAAAAGGAAAGGAAGAGGTAGTTTAGTGTAGATCCCCCTGGTCAGCCGCCCCGCTAGCCGATCTAGTGAACGCAAGGGACCAGGCTAGATTATTGGAACGTCGTGTACTTTGTTTTGTTAAGAAACCCCCCTGTCCCATTCCCTTTGTGAGAAGACCTGACTTACTAAGATACCTTCCCGTCCCTCCGTTCCCAAAAAAAAACCCAGGTTCCTCTTAAAACCCAAAGGAACGATGGGTGCCAAAGCTTCGAAGCTTGGTCGGGCTCCTACTGGGAAGAAGGCTTCTCGGAAGCCTTCTGTCACCCAGCCGGAACCAGACTCTCCCCTCGAGTTTGTTTTGGATCACTGGAAGGAAATTCCAGACCATGAGCTATTATCCAGGCAGAAGTTGTAAAACTTCTGTAGGAACTCCTGGCCATCATTTACTGCAAATGTACCATCAGAACTCCGCTGGCCACCGGAGGGATCCTTTAACATGGATCGCCTAAATTCCATGAGAAAGCACTTGATGGAAATCTATGTTTACATGTTACATGTTGTCTGTTGTGTGTATGTGAGTCTGTTGTGTCTCTGTCATTTTGTTTTCCTTATGTAATTCAGTGATTTAAAAGGGCCTGAGAAAACCAGAAACAATTACAAAAATCCAGTCTGAGAGCATGTATGTTAGAGATCTTAAGAGAGTTGTGTTTTAAAACTGGCCATCAGACTGCCCTTTTTAAAGTGTGCATTGTTTAAAACTGCAAGCTTGCTTCAAATTTTAGTTTAAAGAAGCTATTTGGATCTGATCAACTTAAACATGATATGCTTTAATCCTCGATTAGGAGCCGCCCAGAGTGGCTGGGGAAACTCAGCCAGATAGGTGGGATATAAATAATAACTTCATATTTTATTAAATATGATACTGAGGTGTGCAAATATTTATTATTCAAGAGAGGCTCCAAAAGTGTCCCTCCAAGTGGTAGGAAAATCTCCTGAAGGGGTTTGACTGTGTTCTGAGAGGGGGATTGCCCCCCCTTCCCTTTGCAACTAAACAGGAAAGAAATCAGTACCTAATGAGAAATGTTTAGTTGCAACTTGAGTTTAGAAGAGAGCTAGTCTACTGTCATGTTCTAGTCTACTTTGGAATGTGCTGTGAATTTAGCCTAATGTTTCTGCTGCAGACAGCCAAGTTGAGTATAACTGCTCTCGCAAGCTAAACTGCAGCGCCTGTAATTTCATTAAGCCTTAGGTAGGTCTCCCTTTGAGAGAGAAATGTGGTTGCTGTTGTTCTGAGGAATTGTTATGACTATATGCCTATGAAAATATGGTGTTCCTTCTAGGAAAAGTGTTATTAAGGGTAGAAGCTTCCATAGCCAGCAATTCTCTATCTGAGTCCAGTTTTAACTTTGATTTGGTTGGACATAAGGGTTATTGTAAGGCTCCCAATATCAGTCTGTAAGATCAGCCAGGATTAACTAGTCCTTTTCTTGGAAAATGCCCCTTCAGTTTCTGTCTCTTTCTGGTCCCTAGGTCCCCAAATCAGAGTTTGCCCAGGTTCTCCTTTTCAGTTTGTCAGCCTTAGAAATGGGCCATAGCTTCTTAAGTGTGCACAGTTAAAAAAAAAAAAATGTGTGAGGGCTTGATCAACCCAAAAACATGGCAAATATTGGAATGGGTGGAAGTGGTGTGTAAAGATTTGTTGTTTTAAAGAGACTATAGAAGGTCATTTTTCCCCCTCCAAAGAGTAAAAGAGGGTGCAATACACAATTTTCTTGCTGCAGAAGTCTTAAGTTTTACAAGATAAACTGCAGTGTCTGATTTTCATCAGCCTTAAGCCTT